>JAQGAH010000396.1:0-41640 GCA_034696885.1 Lepidocyrtus paradoxus | reverse complement strand
TCAGCTGACACATATATGGAAATTGAGAGGACGCAGCGCAGCTGCGTTACTCTCAATTTTACCAGAAATTTATTATTACCTAATTTTGGCAAACTCTCTCGACTATTTATATATACGTACTGGAAAATGGAGTCATTCACTTTTATAGGAAACAACATTTCGCTGATGACTCAAATACATGGGCCATGCTAAGAAAGGCAAACATGTATACCTACCCTTTCAAATAAAAAAAGCGGAAGCATAAGCCCAACTGTCTACTTAATTAACGTGCGGAATATCGATAACTGTTGAAATCAGATATTTAACGGTCACTCCAATAAACTTTATCGAGTCGAGTCTCTAATATTTCCAAACCATATCTACAGTATTAGATTGGCCGTGTGCTTTATGAAACTACCAAATTAATATACCTATGCCTAAGCTATATTCAAATCTTTTAATTTCCCTTTCGTTTGTTTCAGAATGTTTTATAGAAACGCTCACAGACTGTGCGTTTGCGGATGCATTGACTTTGCGATAACCATGAGCATTCTCCATTCTCTTTTCCTCATTCCATTATTCATATCAATGAAATCCAGCGAGCACTACGTTATATCAATCAACAAATAAGATTGGATCATTTTTTCTCTTTCTTTTGTCTTGTTTATACCATTCTGTTAGCTTTCATTAATTTAAGTGAAATAATACGCCTTCTCCGTAAATAACATGGGATTGGTGTGGAGTTGGCGGCGTTTTCCCTTACTAGAGCAAATTATTATCTCGAGCTTCCATATCGGGTTATTAAGGGCTATAATGTGATGTGTGTGTGTGCGGCCATGACGATGACGATACAATGATGTTGCTTTTTCTTTCTTCATTTCGAGTCTCGTGGATATTTATGAAAGGGAATTACTGAAAGCTAAGCATTTCCTTCTGCTGACTCCCTCAACTTACCGTCAACTTTTTTTTTAGTCAACCCCATTGATTCAGACCTTCTATTGATCTTCCGAATAATATGTATATACATACCAACCATATCATAATGTGTATGCTTGTTCCAATGAACAAATGCATTTTTGTTCGTATATACAAATACAAGTGGATGACGACAGAAGTGAAAAAAATATAAGAGAAATGTGATGTTGTGCGTTAGGCCCGACACTTGACTAACTCTCACTGTCTCACTATAACAGGATGAGAAAGTATAATAAATATGTGAGTTTTTATACCTATATCCCAGTCTGTGAGTATCTGTCCATTATATAAAGTTATATTCATAACCAACGCAATATTGCATTCCTTTTTGGAAGTACGGGGAAAAAGCTGAAGGGAATAGGAAAAGCAAAGTAGGAGAAAAGTCATATAATGCGTTGAGAATAGAAAGATATAAAAAAAACTTGTTCTTATGCTTTTCCTTTTGTTGATGTTGATGTTGGAGGGCATATGAGTTCGTTGTTATGGGAGAAGTTGGTAATGTTTTCTATTAGAGCAATGAAAATAGTACCTACAGTGGTGGTGATAGAAGTAGGAAGGAAGCCGAATTTTTACTTGGGATGCTTGCCGTTAGCACAACGACCATATACTGCGAGAGTGCCACTCCACTCCAACTCTGACTTGGCTATAGAGATATAGAAAAGCTCCATCTTTGCTACGCTCTCTGGTCGTCTCCGTTTCCAGCCATTTTTTTGGGGGGTTTCTCTCAGCCATTGCAATTCTTGTTTGGATGGTGGTGAGCTAGAGTTTTTCCTGCTTTTCTTTAATCATTCCACTTTGTATATGTGCGTATCTCTGGCTGATGGTGAGTGGGGGCCTCGTAGTGAGAAAGCACATTTACGGGAATGAAAAATAAATGGAAAGGTTTGCCTCAGTATAATTTAAACTGACAACACATGTACACATCTTTTTAGTGATGCATCAAACTCATCGCTCTAATCAGAAGTATGTGGGATGGTGGTGTGAATTCGTACTCGGAGGTATGCACGACTGCCAAAGAAATGGCATCAATGGAATGCTTTTTCCTCCAGACTACTGGACGATGAATGTGAATAATGTACTGTGCGTAAAACTCATTTCCTCTTACTTGAGCTTTGTGAAAGATGGAATGTTGCACGCAACTTTTATAATCCAGGGCAGACGTAAAGTAAAAACTTGAGATGGGAAAAATATATAATATCGCTCTCCGTCAACTCGAGTCTACAGCTCCAATGTGCATATCAGGCATTCTATACTTGGAAACTTTGATCTCACAGGGAAATGAATTGTAGCATTAACATAGGAAAAAATTTAAGTGCGTGCTTTTATCCCACAAAAAAAAGGTATGTTTGAGGTGGTTTTTTTTACCCTTATCCATCAAGTATTTGTCGTTCATCACTGGAAGCGGAATTGAAATAAAAGGCTAGAACATAAATGCGGATAAATGGAAGGGATTTCTGCGGTAAAAATAATACTCCTGACTAATCACAATTTCAAACTTGGTTAAAGTAACTTGGCAAGGTTATTTATTTATTAGGTATTAAATTTTTCTCATCAATCAATTATGGAATATTTAGGATGAATCGTTAAGCTCAAGATCATGATATGGTGATTGCAAGTATTGCAAGTTGATGAAGACATCCAAAGAAAATTATAATTTTCCCATAAATCTCTTCTTACAACTCTGATTTTCCCGAACCCCACAAAATGTTAAATGTACAGCGATATCCCTGTCATAATACAAGGCTGTTTCAGTCCTCATGCAAAAGCAATATATTTTCAGTAAAACTGAGAGCCTTTCCCCTGCAGTGGAGAGCAGACGAGTACAAAAAATATTCATTATGGGCTTTTATAGCTCTCAATTTACTAATACAGTTTTGTAGCATTAACCTTAGTAACTTTACTACCGCAAAAATCCCCTTAAAACATTCTGACAGCCAGTTGGGCCGAACGGAACTGATGAGTCAACCAAATCGCAAATCAAGTTCATTAATTTTCATGGATCATGAAAATACATCCCCAGGGGCAAATCTTGTCTGCATGCCGCACGATCACATGCATCCACCATCGGTTCTTCGGGGCCGCATTGCATTGCCACCTTTATAATAGAAAAAAAATAATGTTTTTATCCTTTTGCATTTTATAGCATTTTATTGAATCAAACTAGCTTTATAAGGTACACTATACCAATCCATATATATTTTTTTTTTCAATCCATGTACATTTTGCCATTCCAGTGGATGAACTGCAGATTTCTCAGTAACGTAATGTCGTCAATATCTGAAAGAGCTTAATTGCATGTCATGAACGTGCCTTTTATACAATTTCTTTTTCTACATGAATTACCAGCATGAAAGTCGTAACAAAAATGGATAAGATGTTCGGATACGTTTTTTTTCTCTTCGATGTTTAATAGTAAGGAGCCATCTGCTATACTTTTACTACTAAGTCATGATATGATTTATACTATTCATCTTAAATAGTTTAAGAGAAGGAGAGGAGGATGTACGTCAATATTTCTTTTCGTGTGTTCCTTTCACAGCCAGTATATTACTTTCTCTACACTCTAGAGAAAAGTACTATATTATGCTATTAAGGGCAGGGTGCATTAATGAAATGACTACTTTCCTCGTTTTCTCTGTTGAAAATTTTCTTCTTTCCAGGGTAAGTTATAGATCATATATGGCTTAGCATTTGCAAGAAATGCAATTGAGTGCAGGTACACACTCGGCACTTGTCTTTCCATAGATTATACCTCAATAAATTAGGGGTGGATGTCAAGTGACAAACTGTATTAGAATGAGTAACATATTTAGTTCAAGTTGGTAGTAAGGTAGCAGTAATTTTTTAATAATTTATTAATATCAAGAGCCAAATGTGGTTTAGCCATACGAGCATAACATTATCCTAAGGGTTTTATTTCCATCCCCAACAAATAAGTAATTCCAGCTTGTACATAAATATGCAATTTCTTGGGCTCCTTCCACTCCCGTTGAACTGGCGTCGTCAATCGGCACGTCTTTTTTTGCTTTCATCCGGATTCATGTAGCAACCTTCGCTCTTTATTTTATGGAACCTTTTACGATCCCCCTTTTTAGACTTAACTGCACCTTTCTTGGTTTTAGCGCAATTGTGTGTGTACTCGTGTTCATTGCCTTGCTCTGAGCTCTGTTTGCACATTCGCGAGCCGAAGTGAGAAAAGAGGTGGGGGTAGTGTGACAACAAGTTTTAATATTTTAAAAGGAATCACGCTATAAAATCATTGTGCGAGCACTTACGTACTTACAGCCCAGCACTTTACTGGCATTCCGGAGACTTGTGTAACTTACGATTTTATGAACTGGAATGGAGCCCCCTTTCCTAAGGTCTACACGTTTTTATTATCCAGACAAGGCGAGATCATATAATCTTCGATCTTGTCCATATACGCGTACTAGTGTAAGCAAATATGTACATTGTGCAGGGGACACGTTTTTTTGCCCCTTTTTAAATCAAACATCATGCACGGAGATAAAGTAATCCCCATGGTCAGCCCGATTTTCTCTGGCTGTGTCAGTTGCCGACAAAACATTGACATTGACAGTGTCCTCACTTGTGTATTCCAATGACTGGACTTGACTTTTATATATTTGGAGAATAGATAAGAACTTCCCTCTCTCATAATCCATTACGCTATTGAATCAAGCCACTACTTATTTAGGGACAACGACAATATATCCGCAGTCATTCCATTACAATATTATTATTCCTTTAGTTTTATTTTTTTTTGGCGGTGATTTTTCCTTGGAACTGACAATGAAAGTTGGTAAGAAATTACACAAGTCTCTAATCCCTCTAGAATCAATTCTAATTACATCTGAAACAAATAAATTAGTCGTGAGCTCCTTTCTGTTCATGATAATGCAATAATTCCTTCACAAACAAAAGGACAAAAACTATCTTTTCTCTGCAATGGCTGTTGATACAGGCTTTGGAAAGCAAACATACTAATATGAATATGGGGCTTTTATTGTGAAGGGACGTATGTTGTCTGCAGAGATCCAACAAAAAAAATTGATCTGTTCATGAATACACTCATGTTTGTCGACACAGCTCAGCCAGTAAATAAAAGTCGAATTTTAAATTCAGGCCAAGTCTAAATGGTTTTAAGGGGGTTCCATATAGCGCATTTTAAGCTTTCGTTCGAGACACAAAAAAGTGTAAACATTTGCACTCTTGGCTCTTGTTGGCATCATCATCAACATCATCAGCCTCCTCCTGCACTGCATCGCAACCTCAAAACTAAACCATGAAAAACGGAATAAATAACGAAATAGCATTGAAGACTGCGATATTATGGAGCTGCGCTATTTTTTTCAATGTTGGGAATGGAAAGGAGGCTATATCAAGCTATATGGAAATGATCGTGAAAATGACTTTTGCTGGTAACCATAAATATTCAAAAGTGTTTTGTTAGCCGAAAACTGCTGTCACCATTAAAATATCTATGAGCTTGTCCTTATATGAGCCCATCTATGAAAAAACAAATTTACAGTTTACGAGCGCGACGTGCTAATGAAGTCATTAACGAGGGGAAAGTCCTCTCCAAAGTTGCCATTAGAAGATGAAAGCAATTAAAATATTGATTGTTCTTTTACTGACTTCCTGTGAGAAGTTTCTGAGCTTTTGCACAGCATTCTGAGGGGACAGATGCGCTAGAAAATTATCTTTCATGCTGAAAATCATGAAAGAAGATTATGCAAACGATGAAGCATTACAAATAGCGAGAAATGGCAAACTTGTCTGCTATTTTACTGCAGAGATATTTTGCTACGATTTGCAAAAAAAGCAATATGCATAAAAGTATCCCATGTAGGGTATAAATGCCTCGACCGGTTCGGATCCAAAGTGCTTAATTTATGCTAAACTTATTGCATTATTAAAGTTATTATGTTCAATAACCATGGCAAGGCAAAAAGGGCAGATTGATGAGGGTTGGGTAGCCTAAAGCCCAGCAAGGGATTAAATTTGCAACGGTATTCATAAGTACGTAGGGAGCCTAGTTGTTTTCCTGCTTTTTTCACAAGATGACTTGAGGCGAAATAATATATTGGAAAGAGATGAGAAGGGATGATAAGAGTAAATTGAAGAGGATGTTATTATAGTGATTAAATCTGTTGCTTTATTCTATTTACCAGGTTGCTACTCCCCACCACCAACTCAATGTATTGAGATGCATTTTGAGCCGAAAGACGGGGGCTTCTTTATCCGACCTCCGACGCTTCCACCAATGACATCGGCTTCTTCTACGTCATCTTCCACTTCCGATGAGTTAGACTTGAAGGAATTGGATAGCTTCGCTGATCCATCAACCGTGACCACGGAACACTTCACTGTTCTTCCTAACAGTCAACCAGTTTCTATTCGAGTGATGTATGGACCATTTAGTACAAAACAGAGTGTCCCAATCCGACTTCTCGTTCCTGATCCATTAGATTCAGGTGGCCCTAATGGGACAGGTGGTTCCAGCGACCCTGAGATGATCCCACCATTAGATTTGAGTGCTCACATTGTTACTCCGACGGTGCCGAAAGACTCGCCCATCCTTCGTGTCCTGTTCCACGCTGGGCAAACTGCATTTGGACTCCCTATCCCTCAACACACAAATAGCAGGGGGAACCGTCAGCAGGTGGGTACTGATTAATTTCTAATTTCATTGTGGCATTAGCATAATGATCGTGTCATTAGGTGAAGCATGCTGACATACTTTGAAACCTTCTCTGCATGCGTCGTACTCAATATGAGAGAAATTTGCAATAAATCCAATTTTCTTAAATGGATTCTTACCAGCTACATACTACTATATATTTTTGGAAATGTAATAATTTACTAAAATGTCCTTCTGTAGAATTCGGGAAGTACACGAAGACATCGGACACGACTGTGCTTGGTAGCTCAAGCAACGAAGTCTCAAGGAGACGTCGTCACAGCAAGTTGTAGTCCAGATGCTCGGGATTCCACTTGTTTGGCGGAGCTCACATTGCCCATACATTGGTGGCCGGAGGCCAGCCAGCCAAGGACTACAACATCGACAAGTCATCACCGTTCGTCTGGGGTTGGTGGAAATATTGGACAGCTGCCTCTTGGGGATGGCGAATCCCGATTCACGACGAATATCAACATCCTAAATACCAGCCCTAACAGTAACAACAATCAGAATGGTGGCGCACCAGTGAAGCCAACAAAGATTCCTATTCAGGTAAGGGAGTTTAAGATTTACTTGTATAAGACTGACTTTAAATTACGATTCTATGGCAAATTCACAAATGCTTTAAAATTTACGCTATTTTGGTCTTCATACGTAGCAATTGAAGTTACAGCCACAAGTCCACACGACCCTAATTCCAATTATGGCTTTTCACCCAAAAGCTCAATTACAAAAATGAGGAACTGCGATGACTAAACATCTAATGCTTTTTGCATTCTCAGCGATGATGCCCGATCAGATTTGCAATCAGCAACAGAAATTTCTATAGTTTAGCAATCAAACGAAATGGGACGTTTCTTGTTCGTATCAGGTATTGTTTAAAATCTTCAATGACATCATTCTTTCGTGGTCACTGCATTTGGGCATAGACGGAAGGGTGAATAGAGACCTAATTATAATTAGAGATCCTTCTTGGGAGAAACTCAACATGTCAGCATTCCTGTACAATACATTCATTAATTGTAATCAAAGTTGGTTGAGCTTTTCATTTTCGATTGTACTCTCCTTTGTAATTGTTTTCTTTTCCGTTGCATAATACATGACAGCCGGTCATCTCTCCTCATGATCTTGCAGGGAAGTAACTGTTTTATTTTGCAAATTTCCTTCTATCCACAATTCAGATGGAAATAATGTTTCACGGAATAGACAGAATAATATAAATCCGAGTTGAAATAGAAAGTTTTATTTGGCAATTTAGGAAAATTAAGTAATTTAGTATAGTTTTGTCAAAGCATAAGTACATTCAAAGTTTGAGACCATTTTATCACTGGGATATATTTTTGAAAGATTTGACTACTTCCATAAAGTAGGAATATAAAATTGGAAAGAAAGACATTAATCCATTTCACTTAAAATAGTGGATTAGAATAATTCTCGCCTGAGATCTTGGCAAGTGATACCATTCCCCGTACATTGCAAAAGAATCCTGAACCACCGACTCAGGGCCACCAATACCGACCCCGATGTTAGAAGCGCTTGTCACCGCAGTTAAATTTTTCACTTGAACAATCTGTACCCCCATGTCACTCGTGAGCATTTCTTTGAAGATACGAATGTCCGTTTCTTCCGCATCCATCAATCTCACCCAAAGTTCCCCTTGATACTCACATGAAGTGATGACGACAGCACTGCTATGGCTTACTTGCTCCTGGACCAAACTTTCTGTAAAGATGGGGTAAAATAGGTCTTTCTGTAGGTCTTGAACTGCTTGTTTCTCCGCTTCCCGAAGGAACTCTTTGCGGGAGTACTCGTCAGCTTGTAACTGGCCAATACACTATGACAATAAATATTCATTAATTTTCATTAGCTACCAAAGTAAATCGTTATTAGTTGTAAACAGATCAAATAACTGTGTTGGAAATTGATTAAGAATATCCAACTTTATTTTTAAAGCTACTTCAATCATACCGGAAGGGTCCATTCGTTTTTGCCACTCATTACTGCGTCTGCAAAAGTGTTCTCCGCGATGTATTCCTGCAAAAGTATGGATGTGTTGCAATCACGTTAAGCACCATTATTTTACGTTTAGTGACCGATATAAGTATTACAAGTAGAAGCATAAGCTGTTCCAAGCATCTAGCAATTTTTGCGGAGGAGCAGTAGTGAAAGCTCATTTTGGCAATAGCATTCATAGCAATGATGGCGCATGCATGGACCATATCTAAATTTTAATTAATAATAACAACTCCGACTTACAAAAGGTCTTACAAACGAGCATTATAAGGGAACAACTGAGTTTGCATAGTATTAAGAAGCTTTCAGCTTGGTTATCCACATTCTATACAAAAATCCCATATAATCCTTACCTATTCATCTTTGGCTCGTTTCGCTCCGAGATGATGATAATATTCCCTGTTACAACTCTCATCTCAAAACTCTTTTTAAAAGCCCTTTTGAGTGTTATCATATTATGCACGCAATATGGGCTTGCCTCTCCTTAGCACAAATGAGTATTTTCTTTAATCTTTAGGAAGTATATGAGTAGGGAAAGGATTTCGCTCTTGACAATCCGCAGGATTATTCCGATCTGAGAATATGTATATGAATAAGGCACTATATGTATAGCCAGTTTGCTTTACACGGAATTCGTTATTCCTCCTTATTTTACTTGCAAAGTAGCTCTAATATCTGCATTTTACGACGATTAAAAAGCATGTTTGGGCGTTCGGCATTCCAAAAGTGGGAAATGAAATAGGGCTTGGGATGATGATGGGAAAGCCTAAGGTTGTGGAATTCGGGTACTGGTGAGAGGGCACTTGGTCCTACCCCTGATAGCTCTTACTTGGGCCAGTAGGCCCACTAGAGAGATTTTGCGTGCCGACATAATTTCCTAGACAATGTAGAGGACGAGATCGTGTTTCGAGTCAAACTGCGTGAATGTGAAAGTAATTTTCTTTATAGCGCGAAAACGAGATGCGTAGGTATAGGGATGAGCGTTTTTCTTGCAATTATAATTTTTCTACGGCTCTTGTTGAATCCCTTTTCATCGAAATCATTTTTACCGCACATTGCTGAAAAATTAAAAAGCGTTAACTTTCACAATAGGACGGAATTGCGTCTGGGGCATGATGTATATGCAACACTGCTTAATTCAAATGGGTACTGAGGAGGAAGCAGCAAAAAAATTAAATTACATTTTATTGTAATGATGGTTGCGGAATGCTTCTGCTACATTGCGAATTTTACCCCACATATTTTTTCCCCTTCAGAAAGTTGGTAAACTTGATTTATTCAGCTGAATTATATTTCAAGATCTGACTTGAACTCCTAATCCTGGTAACGTATGAGTGCCTTGCATTGATATGGAACTTTAAAAAATAAATTTCATTTTGAACCAGGCACAAATCAAATGCGGTTAAACGCACCGAGTATATTATTCATAAATACAGTTAGTTAACAACCCGACATATTAAATGATCATTTTCTCTGTGTTTAACGAAAGCCACGGACATTTTGCTATTATTCAAGGAAGCTTTTATGGTTTTTATCATGACTAGCATATTAATTTGAATAAAATAGTGTCCTCCTTTTAGTCGTAGATTTGTTTGACAGAAGTTTATCATATTAACCAGCTTGGTCTTTGCTTTCAAATATTCTGCACTTTGCTAACATCCGTTGGGTATCTCTTTGAATGTAGATGTACTCAAAGTAAAAGTTACCTTTTAAGACATCCTTATTGCTGCACTGATACATCGGTTCTTTTTCCACAACTCCTTGCTCACTTTCTAGCATTTTAGTCAACCTCTTCCGAGTAGTATGCATCCTTTATATTTATTTTTATGAGCACTTTTGTTGTTAGGTTTTACGATGACATGGAAGCGTGGTTAAATGGAGTCATTCATTTTATAAATGAGTGGGCTTAGCATGAGGGCATACATGCAGAGTTATATCATTAGAGGAGAGTACCCACGCCGTACAGTTAGGCTTTACAGCGTCTCCCTACAACATCACTTCCCCATACCCATGTAAAGTAATGGCTTGGTGAAAGCAGCAGTCACCGAGGGTGAATTAAAGGCCATACGTTCATGCAATCACAACACTACTTTGCCACACAAATGTTTTCACCTTATGTAAAAGGAAAGTTGGGCGAGTTGGCGTTGTAGTGACAGAAAGTATAAAAATGCTACTTCTGGGGAGGTATTTACTCACACGGAGCTTGAGGAAGTTGGATTTTTTTTTAAAAAAGAATTTCATTGGCGGAGTAAAAGGAACGAGTGACGTACAACGTAAAAAATGGTATTAATGAAGACCAAGTGGACTCTTTTCTTGTTCCAGCAAATTGTTCCCCTTTTTCTTTCTTGTCCTTGTCCTTTCCCTTTTGTGTGATTAACCTGTTACAATGCATGGGCTAGCAATTAAGAAGGACGAATTATTGGGATTGTAAACGTCATTCTAATTTATTGAGAGTCGTCGTGAATGAAAAGAAAAACTTAGAGCATGTCTATGAGTATGTAATATGTGTGTCTTAAGTGTAGAGTAAGAACATCTTGAGTTTTTATAGCATGCCCACCTGGGATATAATGATAATGATTAGTAAATAATGTCTAGTCCAATTCAATATTTTGCTGCTGTACATTGTTGGAACAGTTGTATTGTTTTAGGAATTTGAATGAAATTTCCATTCAAGCATATTTATATAAGCTTTCTCTCTCCTTTTGTTTGTTTAATTGAGAAATTCCACATGTCTGTCTACGTGTGAAAAAAACAATGTCAAACTTTCTCGAGCTAGTAATTTGACTCACCATACATGATGTGATAATGGTTTATTTTTCATACCGAATCACGGCGAGACGAGTGAAATGAAATTGCTTTAACTACATTTTGGAACATTATCATGGCCTCGAAAAGGTTAAGTTCGCAGCAGCAGCGAAGAAAATGCGATACCAAGATTGAGAAGAGACTTGGCTTGGAAAGAAACCGTTTTCTATTGGCCTTGTGAAAGCAGCGACTTCGATAGGAAATACAAGAGGACATAATCTGTGTTTTTCTTGCAACAATCCAATTTTGTCACAAACTTGTTTCTGTCCCATTTTCCATTACGTATGCACTGCAGTGATATAAGGGGAAACGGCAAGCAGGAGGCAGAAAATAAGTTTATAACATGGTAATTTTCTTTTCCCTCTGATATTTACAGTGAGTGATCCGCAATGCACTGAGCTGGTAATATAGTGGCGCCACAGAATGAGACGGGCACCATAGCTCCGGTGTGCTCCTCTCTCCTCAGTTGTGTCTCCGCTAGCATTCTGGAGGACATGGCATAAAAGCTATGAACAAAAGCAAATTTGTGTGCCTCCCTGCCTGGCATATATGACCATTATGGAGGTATTGTAGCTTATACGTAACATGCCATAGGTGGTACTTTCCCTATATCCCTTTGTGTTTGATCCATTCATAAAGGGAGGGTGTGCGCAGAATAGGAAAGTATTAAATGTGTTTAATTTATATGCGCCCTATTATACGGTATAGGTGGCTGGCAAAGTTGCAATGATATATTGCGATTGCGGTGCTGTTGGAAACTTTCGCAAACACTTCAAGGTTCTATTTCCTCCTTCCAGAAAAATATGTGAGACGTACATGCTCTGTTTACTTTTTAGCCACCTACTTTCCCCATCTCGTCTGAGCGAAAGAGAGAAAGAGAGGCCTTTCTTGTAATTTGTTGTGGAAATGGGAAAGAGAACCTCCGTACAAATTCATGAGGGCATAGAGGATTCATGCTAGGATCTATGTTCCACCTTTGGTTGCCCTGTTGATGGCGATGATGGCGGTCCGAGGAGAGCACTACAGCCGCCAACGTGATAAGTTGTGTGATATTGTGAGGAATACAGATCCAGCAAAGACGTCAAAAAACAGTCCTTCTTTCTGTGACTCCAGTAATGAAAGTGATATAGCATGTACAATGCTTGAATCCCTTTTCCAAGCCAAAGTAGAAAGTTCCTTGGAACTTGGTCAGGGAAATAAAGAAGTTTTTTCATGCTTTATAAGAACAATGATCATAATGATTGAGGAGTTTCATCGAGCTAACATGTACGTCAAGGTGGGTGGGGATATAATGGGAAGAGGATAAGACCAAATTTGTACTCTCCAGTGAGGTCTGCACTTACTCAAAGAAAGCTTATTGATAACAAGCTTGACCATACTTGTCTATCCTTGGGTAGGAATGCACATTTTTGAGACTAAAATAATCATTAGAAGACTTAGTCTTTCGTTGTGTCTGGTCATCACTATCTTGTCAGCTCTCTTTCTTGTTTTAGCAAGTTAATGACTAGGGTCTAGCAAGCCTGTAGGATACTGTCTTATTGTCAATAAAAAGGAAAGTTGATGGTCATGAATACAAATACGAACATGACACGAATTTTGTAGAATTTGTTTGTGCATTTTGCATACATGTATAATAAGTGCCATGCAAAAGTCTGTATTCTCTCGTCTAGTTTAGTTTTCATCTTCATTTTAGATAAAATGACTTTTCCTAGCTTTTATTAAGCATTCTGTCCAAATCATGTCATCCAAAACTCCTAATTATTTAGTTATCTCGTGTCCGATTTGGTCATTTCTAGTAGAATCTGTTATATTTTCGGCATGAGTGACCTTGCATTGCATAATTTACATTTGCATATCTACATGAGCTATGTTTCATATTATTACGAATGTAGAAAAGTAGAGGTAAAATACTGATCAGATTTGAGGAACAGTAATGTTACTGATTGAATGAAGTGACCATCAATTAATAGGAAATAATAGGAAGGATTTGGTAAATCCAAATGGAATTTTACTCTTCCGCTTTTCCATTTAATCCATGCTTAACATATTTTAATATTGATTGCTGCATGTTGAACCTACCCCAATTACAACAGTATTTTGATGAAGATTTAGAAAATGATCAGTAGGAGACAAAGAGAATTCCCAGAAATCGAATCCTGGCTCCTTTTCCCCCTCCCTAGGGACCCACGGTAAAGCAATTAAGTGAATGGAGAAGGTTAGCTAAGGGAAAGAATCCTATAACTGAGACCACAGCTCTGTTTTACTTACACCGGCTCATTCATAGCTTTTAGGCAAATGAAACACTCCTCCAAACAATAAGACTAGCTTAGTTAGTGAAAAGCTTGAGTCACTCCCTTTAATGTGGTAAAAGAGGGATGGGTTGCTGGGACCTGCGCCAACTATAACAATAAGCAACATCCTAAACCACGATAACCACGAACCCTGCTCTGCTTATCCGATGGTGGGCCGGTGGGCGTAATCATTATATTTATAATACAAAGGAGAAAAGTGGATTGATTACTTTTGAAAAGCAGGGATTAGGGATACGTAGCAACCTGAAATCTTCACCTTCAGCCCCTCATCCTAAAGACCTTCAACATTGACCATTGAGATATTTCTCTTATGGGATTTATCTCGGATGGTATCAACTTTATCCGCCAGTTACAAAAAACTGTTTAACACCCAAAAACTCTCATCAAGTAGATACTAAATAAATGACGAAATAAATGCACCCAATAAGATAGCCACGTTGCTATTTGTACAATGACCGAAAGGATGAATGCCGAAGGAAATATTTTTTATATTTTCCCAATGTAAACTCCCATTTCATCCCATCCAACACTTTATTATGGACAATGTTTGCTGATGTTGTTTATCCCTGTTTAAGTTCCACTCCCCCCGTTTATCCTTTATTTTATTAGAAATAACCTGGCGTAATTTTCTCCCCTTATTCCACGTGCTATGTTCCAATTTATTTGCTCAACTGGAAGTATATAGTGTGTATGGAGGGCCATTAAAATAATAAAAAATAATGTGCAACACTTCACACTCGTAAACCGGGAGGATTGTGAAAGGCGAGGAAAAATACATCGATACTTAACGATGACAATGACCGTGAAAATGTTTTCATCATCCCTATCATCCACAACAGCTACGCCTTCAAGGAGTTGAATTACAAGAGAAACTGGTGTTTTATAACAAAGGCCGTATATTTTGTTTACATAAGTGGAAAGGTGTTCCCTATCCATTATGTCGCATGCTGTCAGTACTTACCTACGTTCTCATAATCTTTTATAGCTGAAGATTGTATGTGAGCCTGGCTTCATTTAAGATAAAAAAAACTCGGATTTTAATAATATATCCATGTGTAGGCTTATCCTATACAAGTGACGTATGAACCTTCTCAAATGTGGACCTACTTTAGGTGTAATGTTCCATAATAAAAGTTTAGAAAAAAAAATATTGTATAGGTTGCTTTAATGATGTACAATGTGGAGCAAAGTACATCACTTGGTTGAGATGCACTTAAGGCAGAACTGGTTTTCTCCTTTCGCATTATGGATATAATGGTGTTTTTGAATTGCCAAGAGCAAAAGTAATTTTCGTTCATTTTTTTACAATTTTACAGGTCTCTTACACAGTTTATGAGCCGGAAAATGGACATTGTAATGAAATTGGACTGTCCACAACATATGGTGCCGGTGTGCCTGGCGAGGGCTCAGGTACGAAGAGGATTCAGATTCAGCCCCCAACACCATTGGCAACCATTGTACTGGTGGATGCACAAAAGTCTTACAGAGTTATCAAGGCGGACGCCAGCGATGCTGTGAAGATCCTCTTGCCGCAAGGCTCAATCTATCCTCATACGAAGTTTTACGTGCCGGTGACGGTCGGGAAGCATGACCATCAGTCAATTGTCGCCTTCATTATGAGGTATGTAAAAACAATTCATCCTCATAATGTAAAATTATAGATTTTTATGGAATCTCATCCGCATACGATCTTGTCAGGGAAGCATATTAGATTTCTGCAACCTCCGAAGACATTTCTGAAAGAAACACTATCATCGTGTCAAAGACACTGCGCCGGTGTCTGGTTTTCTCATCATTGATATGATAATGCGAAAGGGAGCTAATGAAAAACAGCATCACAGGGCAAAAGAGCATACATATGCGAAAACTAAACGATAATGAAGTAGCCGTTGTGTTGATGAAGTTACCAAAATGGTTAAAACTTATGTGCATTCCTATACACAGTCTTTCCCTTCGTAATCGAAAATTGACTACGGGTGCAAATTACGTGGAAACATTAGCTTAGGTAAGGAGAAACCTCCAGGAGGGAAGTAGGCAAGAGAAGTTAAAATCCTCAGCTGCAATAATACTTTCTTATTACCCCCATTACTTTTCCAATTTGCTCGAACATGATCAGCATATTCACTGTTTCGGAGAAATGCCAGTAAAAGTGAAACACTACACCAGTATTGCATTTCTTTTGCTTCGTTCCTCGCACCTCTTCAAAATCTCATTGTGACAGGGAAAGAGAATCTTGAATATGGCTACATGCAATGGATAGATTGGCTGGGCCAAGAACATAAATGCCAGGTCATAATTTGTATTTTTCTAATGGTTAGATTTTATGTACCGGTTCCCTAAAACTCTTTTAGGCCTTCATATTAATTGTATTTTGTTAGTTGATGCATTAAATGAAATAATTCCAAAGCGTTGATTAGTTAGTTTATTATATGTGATTTCTTATAGTTACTTGAGAATCAAAATACGGCGAACACGCCTTAGCGTATAGGTTCTCAAAATTCGCCCACAGCTCCGGTGGGCGCTGCGCCGGGCTATATAAGGTGACTACGAAATTTTCAAGGAACTATACAAAGTTAGAACTATTTTCTTTAAAGCATGGAGTCTCTTGTAGTCGGCTAGCTAATAGTAGACTCAACAATTGCACTGTCTACTTGAATGCGTTTCCGAGTGCAAATACGCTTTAAAAAAAGTTAGAGAAAAGTGATTCAACTAGAAAGGTCTTTTCTTCTCTGCAAAGAGCAAAACAGGAAAGCAAAAATCTTCTACGGCAGAGATCTCCGGAATCAGTAGTCACTCACTGAACAGCTCCCTTTATAGTTAAATACTTTTCCTATCACGTTAGAAAATTTCCCATGCATAAGGGAAGGGAACGTGGAGCGACTAGGGAGTGAGGAAACAATCCAACCTCATCATCAAACATGGTCCCAGCACTGAAGGAGCAGATTTATGCAAAGAGGAAGGAATGATTGATGATTATTAGAAAAGACCATTCCATTTCTTTTCAGCGGAACATGGCTGAAAAGTTAAATTTCCACAATACCAACAGCTGCCTTATAAATATATGTCTGCTACTATAGAATTCCTTCACCTTTCCCCTCCCAAAGTTATTGACTAGTTGTACTGGGGGGTTGACTTAATGCCACTCGATAACTGACTCCCTTGTGCAGTGTAAGTTAAATCTCTTGCCTATTTTCAATATTTTCTCACATTTATTCACGGAAGTTGGATACGTTAGTGTATCAGAAAAGTCGTAAAAGGTATGAGTGAAGGGAGCAACGTGAGAAGTTCCCTAAGTACTTGGGCTTCCAACTCCAAATTTATATAAATATAAGGATTTTATCCATGAAAAAAGAAGCCAGCCTTTTCATTCCAGTCAGTGGATTGGATCCATCTTCCTCCCATGTATGGATAGATGATGATGATGGAGGGGAAGGAAGTGAGGTATAGTGAACTCTCGGAAAAAGGCAGAATGACGAGGAATGAATAGCAGTTGCAATTGCCGGGAAAGGGAGAAATTGCTCTGTAGTTGCTTTACTTTAAATTGCTTCTTCAACTCATGCATTGACATTATATATTATTGCATTCATGATCATGTTCCGTGTACAAATGGAAGTAAAGTTATCAAGCTTAGTTGTGAACAAGCTCATACAATCCATTTCCGAATCGAATTATCCTCAATCAAATTTTTTTAGATGCAATTATGGAAAGTCTTTTAAATGCAATTATGGCGGTGAATTCTATGTGTAATAGCCTTTTAAGAAACATCAATAATCCTGAAACATTCTATGTGCAATTTTCTCATTTTTGCTCCTAAAACTAAAAATATTGAATCCCGAAAGTAGATAAATTACGCCCTACTATAAAATAAACAGTCCAACAGTCATGAGATGTCAATAAGCTCCTTACTTTTGCTTTAGTAACTATGCAATGCTCGAGGAAGTGAGAAAAGCCAAAGATTTAGCCGTCAGCATTTGTATTTTTTCATACATGGCTCTATGCCTAGCCGTCAGTCAGCAAGACAACATAGTTCAGCGGATGTGCGAAGAGCTAACTAAAAATAGTAAATCGTAAAATAATACTTGTGTATTATTTCAACTGTCTCGTACTTGTATGAGGAGCATATATCCTCCATAACTGTTCAAGTCTCGGGTAAAAAGTGTTTGGCTTGCAAACTGTCTATCAGAATAAGACTAGCTCATGTGTGCAACTCTCGAATTTCATACCCATCACTTCCACCTCAGAAGATGAAACACTTCACTCTTCGTTGGAACAAATTTACAGCGATTGGTGGCTTGGCGTCTTATAGCATTTCGGAAAATATTTTCTGAACCCAGCCGTGCACAAGTAGGTGGTTAAGCAGTAATTTAAAAGGAATAAACTAAACTCATTTACTCAAGTCGAAGAAATGGTGTCAAGTGATGTAATAATTGAAGCACCTATCCAGTCCTTTCAATTTCATTTTATTGCATAGTTCGTAGAAATCATACGGCGGTTCACTGATGCTTTATAATTCCCTCAACCTAGTTAAAATTGTACTTGGGTTGATCAAGCAAGACATTCTGGACTTTTTTCATGTACGTTTTTTAACTAGTAAAAAAATATATGGATAGGGGGAAATGAAGGGGTCGTCATAAAATTGTTGGATGCCTATTGGCAAATAATATCAATGCATTTGATATCACCACGATTTACAATGTTGTTCGACTGAAAACTTACTTTAATCAGCATACGAATGGAACTCTATATATAGTATATAAAGACGCATCACATTATTCAAGTAAGACAGCTTTCTCAAAATATTAAAAATTACCTAAAAAGCATATGCCAGTACGTATAAGGTACAGGGACAGAGATCGGAAATCCCAGTCAGTTTCTGGCTTGATTAAAAATTATTTGAATGGATTACTTTGATGTTTGATTGGCTGGATTACTGATTACATCCGAAATCGGGTTTTTTATAAGCTAAACGTCGATTTTGCATACGATATGTAAATTTACAAAGTGCGCATATTTTAAAACGACATACTACTTTGTTTTTACTACAAAAACGTATCTACCCTCAATACAATATCTTCTCCCTGAGCCTTGGATTACGGATCGGTAATCCTAATCTATATTGTAATCTCATCTGATCCTGAGAGAAGTATTCCAATCTCTGCACACGTCATGGACATATTTTTTTGATCGATTTCATTCCCCTCCCATTGATAATTAACGTGCTTTCCTTTAATCAACCAAATGTATACTCAAAATCCAATATTTTCGAGATGAAAATAAAATGGGAAAGGCAAACAAAGGATTAACTAATAGTTCATCATCTTAAGACTCAAGGTGCTCTGCTCGCCCTTCCTATTCCATTATTACTGCCTGTTCGGCCTCGATATCAATTAATGTCAGAAAAGATGAATGAATCCTTGTTCCTCTGTCAGACAAACAAGTTCTGTGTTTTTACCAGATTCTTTCCCAGATTCTTTTTAATCTTTGTTCACTTTCCGAAAGCATCTGTACTATATCACGCACGCTACAATAAACGACTAATTTTCGGCTGTGCAAGTAATCAATATTGCTTTCACTCAAATGCGTTGATAAAGGAAGCGTTGCTCGGATTCAGTTCAGACAGTTGCCAATATTCCCAGTCAGTATATCCGCTTTCTGTAGAAATGTGTTTGCTAATGAGAACGCAATCAAACATATTACACTGATATCTTTCCTCATAATATTTTTTTCTGGGAATTTGTTTTTTTTTGTGAGGCAATCTTTCATTCCAAGTTTCTACAGAAAGAGATTACAATGCTGTGAGTGTGAGTAAGCAAGGGAAATTACAAAATGCTCAAATTAATTTCGTCTCCGTCAATAGTAAACATTCTGGGAACTTTCGTTATTAAAAATTGGATTTAATGAAAATCGATCATCAAACGAAACAAATTACGTACCATGTCCAATTGTAGAATAGTTGATCATTTGAACATGACAACATGTAATGAAATTTCTCTAGAAAAAAAAATGAACGGCTGCCAATTTAAAATTTCGTATCGGGATATATACGAACTTGCATGGGTTTGAAAAGGTTGAATGAAATGAAGCTCACAAGTTATTCAAGAGGACTTGTTTGTAACTTTCATTCATTAGTGAGGAACTTACAGAGGATCTATGTAGGCAATCACACCATGCCTAATCAAGTCTTAACTTTCTCTTTCACAATAACTAATTTTAACATGTTAGCGACCTCCTATCCCTAGCCATACGATAGCCCGTTGTATGCTATGGTGAAAAAAGGAATTATTAGAAACAAGACGTAACTTTGAAACTTGTAACGCTGTAACTATGTTACTTGTCTGCTGAAACTCTGACACGAGAATTTTTAGAGTTCCGCATACAACTGACTGTTTATGATAAGCGAAAAAAGAAATGGAAACTGGATAGCAAAAACAGCCATGGCGGAAAAATAGGGTGCTGCGTCCATTTTATAAACCATTTTTTTTTTCAAGAATTGTGCGAAAAATGTTCAACTTTAAGCCTGTTTCTGCCTAATGTAACAATTATGTACATGCAATTTTTTTTGTTAAATGGATGGTGGGATAGTAATTTTAACATCTATGTTTGGAATGCGTGCCTACACAAGTAGGGATTTAAAATGTGCAAAAGTGTTGTTATTTGAGGCCCCCCGTTTCACTAAACGGCCTCTTCAAGTAAATAATGAACAATTATAAATTGCTTGAAAGAAGACTTAGTAAGAATGTCATCGCCCCCATATAATTGCATCAGCATATTTGATAATTATAATTTAGCTGGAAATCTAATTTTCAAATTCAATATATATGCCAGCTCTCAAGTGGCTCTTCTCATGTTTAATAATTCAATAGCAAAGGCTTGTGCTAGTCAAGCCCTATCATATTTTCCTAATGAAGAATGGAATTCAGAAATAGAACAAGTGGAAGTGAGCAGCCCACTTACCGTTACCAAGTTTTAATATTTCATTAAAACGCTAACTGACTGAGTGGATAAGTTGAAGAGGGTTCACCAACATGTGCGGTTGTCTACCCTTTCTGTATTTAGTGTGTAAATAAATTAGTAGATATTCAAATGAAAAGTGAGAAAGCCAAAATACTCCTATAGTAAATCCTAATTGCCCTAATTGTTTCATTGTGTTGAGTTAATAATAAGTAGATTTTTTTAGCCTTTTTTCCTCTTAGGCAATCATCATCTGTAAATCTTGTTCTAACCAAGATACAAAAAATAACCAGAAGTACTCATAAGTTGACATCTATTAAGATTGTCGAAAAAGGGTGGTTCTTAATTTCTAACAATAAATGACGGGACGGTTATAATTAACGACAAGTATTTATTCAACTTCTACTATTAACGAACATTATCGCACAAGGTTCTACAAGATACAGGACAATCTTACTACGGTTATCTGACCCTACAAGTACTTACTCAACTATCTCACCAAGACTTGGCTACTACTTCCAGTCTTGGCGACTCAAAAGACGACAACCAAAAACTGACCTGGGAAAGTTAGCCCTTCCTAATATCTTTTAACTCTTTTCATAATACAATTTTCCCTTAACATGACTACACTAGTTTCAATAGTTACTACATATTTTCTGACAAAGATAATATGAAGGATCAATTTGTCTATTTAATGTAATTTAAAAATAGAAGTGCACATAACTATGTTAATCCTATAAAAATTTGATAGCCCAGCAAGAATTGTGGAATATCGCTTCAATTCCCTATGCATATAATGCTTAAAACTCATACAGTTATTTAGTACGTGATAAATCAAATGAAAGATTAGTTACGATAATTTGTAGATTCGAATTCCATATAATGTTTAAGTTTGTCGGGTTCAAAGATGCTATTAGAACCTAAAAAACAAATTCTACCAATTCAGTAATGACTCTACAGCACACAAAACAACTAAATCCCTTTCATTAGCAATCTGTCCATAAGATTCGTATTCATATGTGCGTATCCCATATGCACCGACGCCACTATAATTCTATTGACTTCAACACAAAAGCGGAAAGCACACACGCCAACGCCTTGAAAAGCAAACACTTTGTACTATTTTTATGACATGACACGAAATCCCAGTACAAATCCAACACAAAACACAGAAGCATGCTGTCGCAGTCAATGAAACAAAGTTTATCACAGTTTACAAATCTACATTTTCACAATTTGGGGTACATAATTGAGACATAGAAAGGAAACGAAACAGCATAAACAACTGCATTACTTCCAGGAAATTAAATACAAAATTTTCTTTATTTGCTCGCAAAACAGTACGTACAAAAAAAAAACGAAAACAAAAATACTCACTGAACTGCGCTGCATGTTGTATATGCTAAACAGCAGTGCTATGTATCTCCGACCTGATTCAGAATGGCCTTGGAAACACGTTGACAAAAATTTGCAATTTAAACTTCTTCCTTCCAACAAAACTATGGTTTTAGCAAGTTTTTTTTTCACAATAACACTAATAGAGTTCCTTTGCTGATTTTTCAGATTCAGTTGGAAATTTAAAAAAAAAAATCACTTTCTTCCCTCACACTTGTCCCCTTTCCAATAAATCAGTGCGCTTTCAATCCAAACGCAAAAGGCCATGTATCAATCTACCTTGTTAGAAGCGGAGTGAATTGGGGTGCAGTGTTGGAAGTAAGAGAAGGAAGCAGTTAATTCGAATTTCTAAGTAAAACTTTAAATACAATCACTTTGCTTCAGTCATGCATCCTTTTTTACTGCAATGCCAATGCTAGTAAGCATGTTTCTTCGACTGCATAATATACTCGCTGTACCCATGCTCAACTCCAGTTTTCTTCGAATGTCTCATGTTATGAAGAACTCCAGCAAATCATAAATAGAGCGTGGTGGAGATATGATTTATTCTTGTCTGATATGAAGAACATGGATGTCCCTAACAAACTGTTATTGTCGTAGGTTGATTACTGAAAAAAAAAATCTAGAGGAAGGTGGTTTTTCGCAGTATTACGTTACATTTCAATTTCTCAACTTTCGATCCATACACATCCTGGTGCATCGGTTTCATACTCAACTTGTCATTACAAACTGCTGCACTAAAACTATGGAAAAGTATATGAGCTGATAAAGTTGGTATTCTGCATTCCTAATTCATGCAAGAAAGTCTAATCACTTATTACTTATTTTATGATACGACACTGTCTACTTGACTATCATGATCAATCTTCAGGAAAGGACTTTACCCCTTGCATTCGCCTCAAATCTATCTTCAGTAGTAATACGTTAAGCAAGGTACTCTAACTCTAGTAATCGTTGCATAGCTTATTCCAGGTTGCTGACGGTGTAGACACAAATAAATATAAACATTATTTAACTACACAACACGATATAAGTAACGGTCGGGTCATTAGTATCGTTATTGTCCTGAAGACGTGCCTAATTTTTCTGCTTGGCTGAGCCTCGCCTGGCATTGCAGCTTGCAATTTCCAGTGAGAAATGCACATTTTCAGTGAGCTAGTTGATAATGATATGGAAACCGAGAGCTCTGGATGATGAGAGTGGAAGAATCAGCGAAAGTAGTGCAGTATAAGCTATATTTTTCTATATTATTATGACACATTAAAGTAAAGAACATTGGATGAGGGAGGAGAGAAGTGAAGAGGTTTGTACAATGCAGCAATGACAATTCATGCAGATTCGTATCAACTTGTCTCCAAGAATAATGATGATGGATATGATATGATACGAAGAAAATGTTGGGAGTGTTGGATAAAATCTTATGATAAGTAACAAATGACAAAGAAAGATATATATATTTTACTCTTGATGTTTCATAGTTTGAGCCAGAGTACGATCCATTTCGTATTCGTATAGTTTGACAGAAATATACATGCATAGATGGAAATGTTTGTCTTTATGGGTAATAGGCTTGGGCATGAAGGGAGAGATTTACTTGGAACATAAAAAAGTCGATTCGTATATTTTCCTAGCTGAAGCTGCATTTCGTGTTGGAAAAATAGGAAGTGAGTGATGCAGATGAACTGAACTCAATGTCAATTATGAAATTTCAGTAGGTAAACTGGCTAATAACCTTGTTTATATTTTTTGTTTTTTACAATGGTCTTGCGCTATTTCAATGAGAAATGACAATTATATTAAAGATATAGTAACAGGCTTACATATTAGTATCATGGCGTTTTTAGGCTTTTGTCAAGTACTTTGTAATCCGATGCATTATCGTTTGCTCATTTTCTCGTTTTATATTTTGGTACAAAGTAAGCTAATAAGATATACACGTATATATACAATATCTGTTGACAGGACACGGCAAATGCTTGAAATTGGAAATGGCAAAGTTGTCACATTTTATGCGACCAAGGCAAAACAGTAACCCACGTTTTCATATCAAGTAGCACAACACAAAGAAAAGGTGCAGTATCGCGTAAACTATGATGAGAGCGTCCTCTCGAGAAAAAAAGAAGTAAGGGCTGGCCGTGCATTTTCAGGTAAATATTTCGTCTGCAGCTGGTATAAAACGCTCTTTTTCTTGATATTTGTAACAGTATCATGAGATCATAAAGATGATAAGGATTCATTCCAAAAGATGGTTGAAAATGTCATATATTAAATATATTCCTTCTTCCTACTTCCTACCATAAATGACGCCGACAGGAAGTTATGTTCTCTCCTTTATCGGTCGGATGATGACAATGTTGGTAGCCTGCTGCTGATATGGTGTGCGGTAGCTTTAGCGACAAGTTTTACCATGTGACGGTTGCATGGATAACGGAAGAGTCGTTTGTTATTCCAATATATGGGGTTGTCTTCTCTAGCCCACTTCTGGAAGAAGAGCCATGGATTTAGCTGGGCTTCTTTTTGGGATTTTTTAGAGATGACAGACGGTCATCTCCTTAATTCCACTTTGTATATGGTTTTAGGGTTTTTTCTTGGATTTTTTTTTGGATTTTTTTAAAATATGAGATGGAGTGAGAAAAGTCCGTGTACCTTGAAGAATGTAAATGTTAAATACTAAAAAAAATCCTTGCTACCGGTGTTTAGTATATATACTTAGTTGTTCTGTAGGATGGATTTTACAGTAAAATAGATACCTGCTTAACATCTATATTCATAATTTTTTGTTCACGTTTCTCTATAGAAGTGATACATGGGTTTGGTACATAACTTGTATGAAACTTAATTCAAATGGTAAAGTCACCAAGGTATTTTTATACTTGGTAAATAAATAATTACCTATTTAATATAACTTTTGCTACGTCTACGGCAATGCGCACCAGCAAACATAAACATTTAATAGGATTCCCCACTTTCCAACTGGAAAAAGTTGGTAAATTTAATATTACTATTGGTGTATGGAAGTGTGACCGTCTTCGCAGAATGATCAGTTTTTACTTTCTACAACTTTGTGGAAATGTAAAAGCTGATCATTCTGTGAAGAAACAGTTCTGTTTAAAATTCTCTCGAATGACAGACAAAACGTCAGAATGTCTCCAAATTTAAAGTCACATTTCAAAATTACAAGAGCGTGAATTTCTGGGAAAGCTTTAGAGTACCTAGATTAAAGTGCAAAAAAGGTAATTCATATGGTACGGTTGCTTATGCCCAGCATGAACACACTTTTTCATACGCAGATTTGTTCGAATCGTATCTCTCCAGACATGCCATGCCTGTGTAGGCAAGACTGAATACTCTCATATCATAACAAGTTGTTTATTTATCATCACATTCCAGTAGCATCTTACGACGTAGCAAAATGCTGCTAAAAGTATGCCTCTGTTTAGTCTTCGCTTCCCTTATCCATTTAGCATTCTTTTACGAAAAAAATATATATTTTTTCCAAAATAACTTTCCCAAACTTGTGTATCGGCATCCCAGCACTTTCCCTCTTAGCCTGCATGTAACTAACAAATTTTGAAATAACTGCTTGTAACAGGAGGACTGCGAAGACACACGGTGTTTTGGAAATTGAGAGGGGGAAAAGTTTTAGTGCACACTTTTATATGACTTTTAAACATTTCGGATACTTCCTCCCCTGTACTTTCCAGTTGGAACACGCTGGTGAAAGTTTCAAAAAGTGTGGAGGACTCTACTTGTATTTAAAAAATAAGATGGGCTGGGGAGCTGAAGGGGAAAAAGTATCAAAGTGAAAGAAGTAAGTTGAGATGTTGCTCCTGAACGTTTTTTCCTCCATTTTTTTCCTTAGCTCCCTCCTCGGTTATCATAAGCTTTTACTTTATGCGTGCTATCACCTTCCCTCCTGGTTAGTTTGTGATGTTACGTTCCCTTTCTCTTACGTTCACACCGAGTTCCATTCCATTCAGGCTATTTAGGGGGAAGTAAGTGGGAACATGAAAAAAGTGAAAGCCATATTGACCAAAAAATTCCACTTTAGCAGAATCACCATACATAAAAATGCAGTTCTAAAAAGCTGCTACTATCTGTGGATACTTTTATAAGAGATGGTTTCCAAGAGCCAGGACGGAGGCTGGGAAAACGTACATCCCCAATTCCCGTATAGACAGCCAGCTTTAAACCTGTACATGGGATCACGGTGCGCATCATTTTTGTCCTCGTTTACTTAGTCATTGTACTTTGTTAGATTGGACTGGGATTACTCTGGAATATCATAGGCTCGTTATTTTCCAGCTTAAGCGTGTACACGCTCACCGCTCACTGTTTGCGAAGGGAAAGGTGCTATATGACGGCAGTAGTGTTGGTAGCATTAAATTGTTGGATTTAAACATCAACGGAATGCGTATAAGTTCAGGGAAAAGGGAAAAGAAAAAAAAGCTTGCACGTGCTTTTGCATACTCCATATGTCTACGCTTTTTTACATTGTGCTACTCGCACGTTGCTCGTCTGAGTAGTGTTTCACTGGCGAAAGCAAGACAAGGGAGAAAAAAATGCCAAGAAATGACTTGATCAGAATATTAATAATTGTAAACGTCTTGCACATACAAACCGGCTTCTTTTCCAGGGAAATCCTGTCATTGCCACTATGAGCCTTCATAGTATACTTATATATATGGTAAAGGAGTGGCTTCAGTTTTTGAAGCGCCATCAGGGGGTTACGATAAGTTACGTGCCCCACGCGAACACAATGAAGCCTGATGAAAATAAGATGCTATCATCTGTTTCTTTTTTTTTCAGGGGGAAAAATCTCCTTTGTAAATGAACAAAGTAAGGAAATTATCTCCTTTGTAGTGCCTGCTCCATACTCTCTCTATATTACCGATTTTAGCGGCTGAAATCTATTAATTCTCGTGACGTCAAAGGATCCGTTCGAAGGAGCATTTTTTGTATTATTTAACTTAATCTTTGGAATCCCTTGGAGTAAAGTTAAAGTCGCGCTTGGTCTCGGTTATAGTCAACTGAAATTAAATTATAAAACACTGAACGATGTGAAAACCCACATAAGCTTAGCGTAGCTCCTATGGTATTATATTTTTTGCACACAAAAAAAAATTATTACATCTTGGAGGAAAATTTAAGAAAAAAAAAGTGAAAATAGCCATACATCAGTTGGGCTGAGTGATCTATGTAACATAGTCTTACCACCCATAAGCTTCGGTAATAATTGCGCCTGGAGCGACTGTTACACTGCAATTTGCATTATCTAAACATAAGGAGAAAGTAGCATGCTCTACCTTTGAAATAATATGGGATTGTGGATGTTTTCATTGTTGCATTTTATTTTCTCCGCTACACAAGAGAAAGCAACATTCCGGGTACTTAAGCTCCCCGACATAAGTTTTTCTTTGTTCATTTTTTCGCCTTCCGAGGAGGGAGGCGGTAGTCATAAACTGATTTGTGTGGGCATATTCGAAAACTCTGTCAGGACAGATAATCACCATAATGTGAAATATAAGGTAAAGCTGGAGCTCCCCAGGCAGTGGTTTCTTATATTATGATTACGGAAAGGCTCCATTCCTTCCCTTCACATCGCATGTGTAGCCATTTACGAGCCAGTTCTCCTCCACTACATATATTTCAAGTACATTTATGAATGGCGGATTGTCATAGGAACCATAAACTTAATGTGTTTCTGCACGTTATTTTTCCTACTTTCTCCGAGAAAAAAAAAGTGTTACATTTTCTCCCATTTTCGTTTCCCTTCTCAGGCAAACGTAAACTTTTTTCTCGTACTATATATGCTCTGCTTTCTATTATAACTGTTATAGATACCGTGACGAGATAACAAAAAAAGTGAAAGAAATGTAAAAAGGGAAAACTCCTGTCATGACTATTATAGTTGGATTGTAAGAAACCTTCGTGAAACCAGTTTCCTTAAACACCTACACTCTAACTGAAATAAGATATTTTTTCTGACAAAAGCCTATTCATTTGTCGTAACCTGCAAGCGTAAATACACCACCTTCACTTAGCCATCCTTTCCAGCTTTTGTTTCAACCTGGAAAAGTACATGCTATTGTGAGCCAAGCGTGCGGTCTCTGGACTCGGGCTGACGAAATTGGAGTAGTGTAAATTATACTAGGGCTGGTGAGGAACCTAGCACTAACTTGGTCAACTGTGAGTGAGCAAGTGACAAGAGAACAGGAACAGTACATATCTAACCAACCTTATTTTTTTTTGGTTTAGTTGGTAAACTAAAATTTCATATTTATTCTGTATAAGACTTTTAGATGGTCCATGTATCCTGATGATGTGGGTATTGTGTTGGGGTTGCACGTAATCCAGCTATTACTGTATTTCTTTTTTTCTCGGAACTCATGTCTCACATGAAAGCATGATAAAAATGGTGAAAGTACTTACATGACAAAAAGGATTGTGGTGCTCAAACTAAGAATAAAAGGTTTCCTGGGACCACTGCTGATGATGATAAGTCTATTCCAGTGATTCTCCGGTCGTGTATGAAACCCCAATGGTTTAGAAAATACACACCTATGCATCATAATATGGTGAGAAGGAAGTTGTAGCTGGTTCCTCTCTGTCTAACACTCTTTATTTTCTCTGTTTTCCCGTATCCGTTTCTAACTCTTTTTTATCTCGTCGCCTTAGTTTCCCCCCTTTAAAAGGAATAAGATGATATCTATGAATTTTTGTTGGGAAAGTTATGAAATGTAGAGAGCTATATGTGTATCGAGCCATTCTGCAACTCATCCTACGTCATGTGTAAGTGGGAAATAGCGAGAAAAGATTCAAAATTTTGTGTACAAACTGACGGGGAAAATCCAAAGTTGAAAATATACAGGGAAGATAAAATAAGAGAGGAAAAATGAATAAAGAAAAGTGAATCCGGAATGAATGAAATTGATACTATTTTGGCTGTTGTTTTTGGGCAGTGTTACATTGCATTGGCTACACCACCCCTAAAAGAAATAGATACCAGGTTGTGTTTTTTTTCTCTCCTTTCACCGTCTTCATTCCTCACCTATGTTTTCAACATATGTACATGATGGGTGTGCCACAGCCAGTTGGTTGATGCCGCACGACATACTGAAAATATATTATTATTACCGTGGAAAAAGGTCGAATCCTTAAAATGAATGTGTTTTTTTTTCGTTGGAAGATGCCAACTTGATATGATGATATCTGTGGAGAGAAAAAAAGAGATCATAACATCAACACACGCGTATGGACTATCCTTGAAAAGGAGCTAGTCATGTCTTGAAACATAGTAAACACATCCGTATTTATATCCCCAACATCCGATCCCATAGTTTCACACATTATGCAGCTGCAAATGTGTAGCCAGGCATGGATGAATGTTTCAAATCGCTTTGCTATAAATATTGGGTTCCCCTATATTTGCAAGGGGTTCTCATAGTGCAAGGGTGAAAACTGAAGACATTGTATCATATCATGTCTACTGATTCTTGAAGGCCGATTGCTTGGGTACCTCCATTTCTCCTCTTATCTTTGCTTATCGACTGGATGTTCTTCCCCCGTTTACGACTCAAGAAGGAACTGTGATGGGATTCAAGTATCGGCAAATTTATGTTCAGACTGTTGTGAACTGCATGCATCATCTGTGCTTTTGGAGGAGGGAAAGGGAAGGGAAAATAGATGGACTTTTTAGTGAAATGCATAAACCATGGGCATTTCATCCCATGTGTTTGACTTGACTTGAAAGAAGGAATGAGATTCACAACTTTTTAGTGAAAAGAAGTACAAGAAGGAAAAATTGCTATAGTATGGTAGGATCACAGAGGCATCTAGGAAGATTCACAAGCGAGTTATATGACTTTCTCCAATATTAAGCGACTTTTACTTTCCCAAGGAATCCAAATGTATATAAGTAAAACTGATAGAGAATTAAGTTGGTGATTTGGCTGGTTTCTCCTAGCAGCTCTGATCTTTGCTATAAGTCCATAGGAACGGATCATACGTGTTTGTAGCCAGTGGGTGCTGGGAGCATGTATATAGGTATAATGTAGTATTCAGAATGCTAGATTACACAAGGAAACACGCAATATGCCAAAGATCGATATCATAGACGACATAGTGCACAAACACAAACATGAGCAACAGAGAGGCAAAAAACAAGTTATGAGTCCACAAAGGAGAGAAAGCACTATCTTCCACTGTGAAGAACGCTGTTATCATGTGCGTGTAATAAAATAGAAGGCGATAAAAAAAAGTTATGAAAAAAGCCATGTAAAAAGTAAAGTTAAGTGAATGGATTCATTTCCCGTTGAATTCCGTTGAGGGATCATCATACCTACGGAGGACTTGATGAGTCGACGATATTGCAATTCTCGAGAAAAAAAAGTTGAGAATACTCACATATACGGATCTCAAACTAATTGCAATAAAATATCCAATATTTCATCTGACAGTGAAATACTTGGGAGTGAAATAACTAGATAAAAATTTCATATTTTTTAGTACAAAAATTACGGAAATTCCAATTTGTTAAATAACTCGTCTCGGTTTTATCCAATGAATCAATTCACATGAGCACTGACAGTGAGTTGGGATGGTTATTCCGAATCACGGACTTGCTATGCGAAGCTACATAGGGGCGCTTTTGCTTCTAATCTGAATGTTAACGATCCCTTCTAAAATGCAAACCATTTATCATCCCCTTGTTCATGTAAGGATTATGTTCAACAGTTTTGATAATGCAAAATATATTTTATAGCCGCATCCAATCGCTATCCCAGCGGTCTCAAAATGCTCCTCTCCATTAGTTACACACACTGGCTCCGGCGAAGAAAGTGAGATTTTGAGAGCTGGGTATCTGATAAAGAAGATTGGATATCTGAAGCCTCCACGAGCACGTTGAGCAAGACAGAGACTACCTTTTTCCCTTTCTGTAATGCTCCTCTCAAACCAGTAATTTCGTCTTTCTAGTATCCTCCCTCCTTCTCAGGTCGTTCCCTCGCCGCTTTCAATGCCGAGAGTGTCATTAAAGTGCCGAAAGAAAAAAAGGGAATTTGCATTTACGGTAATGGGTATCAAAAGTCAAGTGAATGTGGTTTCGCTGCTCAGCTCCCCCTTTGTCTCAGTCACATTGTTTAATTTTCTTAATAACATTAAGCTTCATCAATGAGCGGGGAGCTCTTGTAATAAAAGATGCTCCTGTGGTGGGTAGGGATGGGTTTTGCATGACTGTCATATACTATTTCAGCTCAGTATTATTACTTACAGTTTTCCTTACGTCGTCTATCTAAATTTACAATGTGGCCGCTTTTTTCCCCTCCAACAGCATATATCTCCTTACATTCATTTCAGGAATGAGGTTATAATCTGATCTCATGCTACCGGACGCCCAGGCCTAAGCGTTTCTTTATATGTGAGCGCTTTACTGGAGAAGAAAATGATAATGGTGATGGCCAGGAAGAGGAAAAGTGTAATTTCCTCAAATCTGCTTTCATGTCTTCAATAACTGATTGAAGACAACGAGCCAGGTTATACTCGGCTTCCGTGTCTGAGCATTACGGGAAAAAACGGGAGGGGAAAAAACTTCAACTTAATATGGGAGTGTGTGGCAGTGCATGCACCGTTTAGGTAGGACATAACCGTAGCAATTAACCACGATTACTTTCCCTCTCGTCGTCGTCATATAATCATGAAGACCTGTCTGTGTAAAAGCCCTTTGTCAACACTGTGCCGTCTTGGAAAAAGGCTCTCTTCCAGGGAAGTGAGTTTTCGCGAGTGACTGCAAACATGAAACTTTTAGTCCTGGGGTTATTAATCATGCAATGTTTTTTATCTGAGGAGTTTTATTAAGGAAAAGAGGTTTGCCTATGTATGGATCCCTTTTATTACAGACGTTTAATTACGTTTTATAGAACTTGTGCGCAATATGCTCTAAGCGAGCTCCCAAATGTTCAAATAATTAGTTTTAGCCCAGATGCAGTTACATGTGTGGGCGGATTGGGAAATGTGTATTATCTTGTTCCTAATTCTCGGGAGAAAGTGCATCCTGCTGTAGATCGGGTTGGTTTGTATGAGGTATAACCGTTGTAAAGCGATTTATAATCGGCTTTACACTCGTTTAAATATTTATGCATGCTAATGTTTAATTTATCTGGTGTGCTACCTAATTGCGCGTCCTTAGAGTTGCACCAAGTGAAGGCTCTGAATACATACTTACTATTATATTATTCTAATGGTTCATCACGCACAGCCACTTGCCAATTATTTTTGTACCCTTATGAAACTCCTTCCAGTTTCATCAACTTTTTCCCTCTCCATTAAAGTTACGTCTTAAGTATGTCAAGGAAAAGTAAGTAGCAAACTTGCTCAAGCTGAGATATATGTACGCTGCATAGGAAGATGGGACAGCTTACATTAAGTCGACTCATTTATTTCATGCTCCCGAATTATAGTTATAGTTAGCATACGTTTATTTCCCATTTATATCCGTAGATTTGGGAGCTATTATGAAAATAGTTCAAAAAAGATAATAATTGGAATTGAGACTTTTATACAAAAGAGAAGAGCAAAAAAACTGCAGGGGTTGGAATCCTTCCAGGATTCAGTTTTTTTCTCTCGAAAATTGCAAAAAAGTAGGGGAGAGAAAAACTCTATCCTCTATCCCGTTTCTATTTGCATAGATAAAAGGTTTCGCCATTTCAATTTTTTCCAGGCATCTCCCCTGACTGAACAGTCCTTCTGAAAGTTTTTTTTATTTCCTTTTCTATTTACTTATGCTAGGTTGTAGCTGTCACTGTTTGTTGTACGTTATGTGAAAATCACAAGTTTTGGCACAATCAAATAATCCTAAGGATGTATACTGGAATATTCATATTCATAACCGCATTACAGAACCAAAATGTAACAAGGGATTACTAATCCTGGAAAATCGGCGGAACATAGCTCAAATGCTTTCAAAGAATGTAAAATGCTATTCGCAGAATGTTATAGCCTTGGAAATTCACAGAAAAAATCTTTTCCACAATTATGTATTAATTGAAATATGCTGTTTAATAACTTTTATGTTTTGTGATAGACTTGAAAATGATAATACAGATAAGTACTGACGTCAACACTGATTTTCACATAAGCCACTCTACCAGTCAAGTAAAAATCTAGGCAAAACATCCAAACCTAATAAAGGCTAATGAAATCGTTTATATTGAATTCCTCCTAATTTATCACCCATGAAATGCATTTTTCCTCTTCTGAAACAGTTACGAAGAAGCCAACAAAAAATATGCGAGGAATCCCATACGGCATGAGTTGCTTTCCCCACACTAGTCATGATTTGCTCTTCATCCCAAAAACTCGGTGTAATCTCAGTGGAGCATTGACTAACAAAAGTATGAATGAATATTACAAAAATATTTCGAGCTTTCATGCAACCAAATATTTGGAATTCTACGGGAAAAGATAGCCATCATACATTAATGATATAGTATTACATGAGATCCACAAAAAGGCTCATTCTCAGCTTTCGCCATGTCATCCTCAAATATGTAAGCTCATCGATGAAGTATCCTTAGGAATAAAATCCATGACGCGTCCACAAATTCCAAAGTACTCCTGTGCAAACAGAGTCGCTCACTCCATTCCCTGTTAATTTCATCCTTTCATAGAATCATTTCATACATATTTTTAGCAATACATCATAGATTTTTGGCGGTATCATTGTTACTAGGTAGGTTGCATCTCTCTCTATGAATGAGTACAAGTATAGGTAATGAGATATCTCTTTTTACGGTAACAGCCTGTACACCATAAGCTGGATAACAAAGTTAAGTGTAATTTTTTTTTCTCTTTGGTATTTTTTCAGAGCAAGAGTGAAGAGTGGTCTCCGTATAATTGGAATAGAGCCGAACACTGACAAAATGTGGAACATCACCACGGACTTTAATCCAAGGCGAACCCATGCAACGATCACAGCAGTGAGAAAATTCGATCCCCGTTTCCAGGATCCAAAAAGGTAACAGCATTATCATGACGTGAAACGTATCCACAATATATTTTGTTGCGTTACATTACATAAAAAGTGGGGAGGCAGTGGCTTCCTTTAACTCCAGAAAAAAATATCTATCTGAGGCTCCAACAGACGCACGGTTTATCTGTTCTACTGATGCATGATGTGCGAGTAGTCGTAGTCTAACAGAAAAAAAATATATAGCTACTTATGCATCTATATGTTAAGCTAGCTCATGAAGCCGTCGTGTAGCCGTTTTTGCCAGGAGCGACCGAAATGTTTCATTTGAGTCAACAATGTAACCATGCATCGACACCAGCAACAAAAGACAGTGCGTTTTCACTAACGCTTATTTCTTCCCGTAGTTAATAGTCTTATCATCCTCTTCCCTATCCAATTTGCATAATAACATTTTTGTTTCTTCGTCGTCCTCTCTCCATCCGTTTTTTTTCTCTGCTGTGGGGATGGAAACTAGGAAGGGAGAAATTTATTCCGTCATCATTTACGAACATTCCCGCTATAACCTACAACACACACCTAGCTGCAAATGCCTTTTTAACTATTATTGTACTGTAGTAGTGCAGTATTCATATAAAAAGTATAAAGTGCTTAGATTAAAAAGGTAGACGATTTACAGATGAGTATTAAAAGTACACACACTATGGAGGCGCCACAGCAGAGCACTGTAAAATCTAATAGAGCACTAACTATCAGACGGTTTTAGTTTACTTTCCAGTCTTTTGTCTTGCTAAGTGACTAGTCACATATAGGTAGCTAATATACCGGGAACGGAAGTGAAACTTTTGCAAAAAAAAAGCCAATATACCTATCTGGGCTAAGTACGGGTGGGAAGTATTCGTAAGTACATTAGGTTTGGTGTAGGTATGGGATGTATTTGAGTTAGGTATAGCTAGCCTTTTTGTACGGTGTGGAATAAGTCTCGTTGCTCCATTAACCCATAAATATACGGCTTCCATAAATTTACATTCTGGAATAAATTACGTTTGGTAGGGAATAATTTCCATTTATCTGTGGGAGCCAGGGCGTTGCAGAGGCGCTAGCGAAACAAATGAGATGAGAGCATTCTGCTAAAAAGCTGGGGGAAAGTGGTTACCATTATCTTGAGATGAGTGGAACAATGATGATTACAAAGTATTGTGCCGACACTAGACTAAGGGGGGAATATTATGTAATGCTAACAAATGAATTTAACTGATTCTTCCTTTCATCGTGTTTTTTGTATAAAATGATAACATTCGCACCATTATCTCATTTCTTATCGGACATTGTTCACAGGATATGGAATGGAATAGTTCTCTCCCCTTTTATTTTTAATTTCGCTTTAACCCTATAGCATATAAATAGGGTTGATCCTACTTTCCCGAAAACCCTTGCTCAGACCACCAGGAGCCAAACAAACATTTTTAATTCATATTACGGATTAATTAGGGAGGCGCAGCCAGGATTGTAGTTTCAGTTGCCAGAAGGGAAAACGTTTACGAGGAGACTTTATGTCCGTGTTTCGAAAAAGTGGAACGTACTTAAACGCTGTTTGCCTTCCTCCTTATTATCTACAGCTCCAAGCCATTGCAATGTTTGCTTTGCCCCGTTTTAGTTGTGTGTAATGTAACCTGTTTCTGTGTTAATTACAAATATATATGTCACATAACGACCACCATTAGGTACATACCATTATACATTGATCACTTTAGTCTAGTTTTGCAGACCAAAATAGTAGAATTAAACATTTTGTGGCGATTTTTGTTTTGTACTACGAGTTTTCTGTTTCTAAAGTTGCTTTTAATTATGGATTAGTTTCTTTGAGGGATTTTTTTTAAACATCTAGAAGCATTTTGATGTTCATCATGTTTGATGGTATTGTTTGATTCCCGAGCTTCATTTGTAATATGAATAAAATCCCCAATTTTTTTGCAGTCTTGAAGCCGAGGAAGTGTTCAACTGGATTTTGGAAGCATCTGAAGAAGCAGGGGACGACTTGGATAGGGGGAGAGTTGTGTGGATACTTCGCTACGTCATCCAGCCATCTGCTGACCCAAGCTGGATGAAAAAGGATCCATTCTCCAACTTTGGCGATGAAAGGCACAAGCTCACTACCAGGCTGGAAATACAGAAAGATGATATCCAAGCTGTATTGCCAATAGCAAAGGTAAGTAGAGCAAAAATTAAAATCTACCATTTGGATTTTGAAGCAAATGGCGATGATATACATAGTTTACTTTAAATTTTTCTCGCAATTTATACGACATGTTTATGTGAATGGGTTTTGTAAAAAACTAGAACTGGGATTTTGGATTTTTTCTCGCAAATATCAACATCCACCCGGAAGCATGTTGAAAAACAAGACATGTCATTTACAAAAACCGCATTCATATTCATAAAGTAAATTATTCGAACGTGAACCCTGTTGAAATGTGTAGCCCTATTTCAGCCGCATGAATCAAAGTGTTTATGGGCTTCCGTATTGAACAACAAGAGGATTGTGCAAAGCGACTAGGGATATTGTTTCGGTTTTTCCCAACCATCATGACATGAAACATCTAAATTTTTTGTCCGAATGAAAGATCCAGACATATCAATCGAGTTTGATGAAAATGGGGGGTATCCTTGAGTTGAATTTTTCATAAGGTGTAAGTGCAATGACCCTATTTTTGTTATGATATTTCTTTACAGAGCTGGGAAGTTGTAAATTCCGCGATGCTAAATGGGAAACAAGTCTCCAGACCGATGAAAATATTTATTGTTAGCAGAGCCGGCCAGGTGGCGGATGTAACCTTACAAGCGTCATGTCGATCTCTTGATGAGAGTGTTCTCAAAGTAAGTCATTTCCGCTAGTTTAAGTAAAAGTATTCATCAAAGTTATATGCCATGCCGTGACCATGATTGATGAGCAGCAAAAAATCAAAAGTTGGCTTTCAAAAGTCACTTACTTTCATTGACTTTCCTTTCCATATCATATCGATTTTCAAAGGAAGGGGAAAGTTTACCAAATAAATAATATTTACTTTGGCATTCCACTTCTCAGAGAAAACTAATTATCCCAACATCTGCATACACATGTTCTACCTTCTTTCCATTACGTAATTGAAAAGTGCCGGAAAAACATGTTAAACTTTATTTGAAAGGATGTACTAAATGATTTAATATCATTTTAATATTATCAAATTTAACATGTCAGTTGCAATGCAAACTCTATCAACTTATAAAATACTTAAATTCTGGTGCAAAATAACACAAAACTACCAATATAAATGTCCCAATGATAAAAGTTTTTTGCTTTCCCCACAAAGTAAAACAGATCGATGGGAATCTGAAGTAACTGCGAAACCTGAAAGAATTTAATCCATATCTATTAGTTAGTTAGAAACGGCTCAGTGATTTCATCAATACCCTTATTAGTTTTTGGGAACTAAAATAGCCCAGCTTTCCATTCCAATTCATTTTTACAATTAGAAAACTACGTCGGAGTGATCCTGAAAGGCCCTTTTCAATCTCTTCCATCAATCCTTGTTTTGTGCTCGTCTCCCTTTGCATCCCCGTAACAAGTCTATGTCAACTAATTTTACTTTTTTCTTCACTCAACCGGACTTATTTAGTTGTTTGTTTTTACTTATCTCCGCTCTCCCTTTCTTTCCAGGTATCTTCCTCTTGCACATCTGTATACGTAGATGGATCGGAAATTCGGGGCTCCACTAACGCAACCATCGTCATTAAGTATGGGACATACGAAGGCACAGCTGAGTTCACCGTTTGGATGCCGGAATTTCCACTTGACATTCAGCTTTCGGATCCGAGACTAAATCAGATCAAAGGATGGAGAGTTCCTAATGGGCTCAGAGAGTATGTTAAGCTTTTTTTCTGTATAAAAAAGGTTTAATTTTTTTTGGCAAGGTCTGTTTTCTTCCAATTTGTATGTGATGTAATAGTGCCTTCCACACGTAACCTTTGATTTATGATAGTGAATTCCGTCTGTTTCCAATTATGTTGGTTACTTTTTGAAGTAGATTTGCACACAAATCTGTTCGAATAGATCAGTTCAAGGTTTTTTTTCCTGTGCTGGTAAGAACAAGAGAGGATGTGATAGGTGTAGGCAAAGGATTAAAAAAAATGTTTAGGGGCGTATGTGGTAAAAACATAAATTTTATTATCAAGTAAGCGGATTTACTTTCTCCAGCACTTATAATCTGATTATGTCTCTAATAATGTGGAAGGAGATGCGCTTTTAGTCTCAGAACAAAACAACAAAAATTTTACGAATTCAAGTGGGGAGTTCTCTGTAGAAATGCTCAGTCTCTTTGAGTTTTCAAGTTGCCCCATAATTGTGTTGTTACAATATGGCTGGGTGTTTTTTTATCGGTGAGGTTTTTTTTTAAAGAAAGCACAATATATCGTTAGTCTAGTGGGTAATAAATTAGGATCCTAATAAAACAATACCTATACTAACACTCAAAATGATGTCATTCACGTCGATAAATAAATAATGTATATTTTCTTCCCACGAGAATAGCTCTTGTCCAAGTAAGAAGATATGAATAGTTTTTCGTTGGCTGTTAGGTAACTCCTGTGCCTATAGAAAGCAGGCTACTAAAATGATGTACAGACTTGTCACCGAAAACTGTTCACAAGTTTATTTTCGGTTTTTGGAGCAAATCAATAGCCATCTAGATGATATAGAGAAATTACATGGGACCTAAACTTCTCCACCGTTATCTCTCACAAAAGCCATATCTATGCATTATGAATGAGTTAAAAATGTGACCACAGCCCATAAACAGTTTCCCTTTCCAAAAATTCCTATTTTATTAACTGGAAGGTTGACACCGCAAAGATATAAAAAAAGAGTATGCCATGCCTACACACAGTAAGCTTCCTTCCGAAAGACACGACTAACGCGACTCTGCTCTCCTTGACAGGTCTCAGGGTAAACGCGACGTCTCTGCTTTCACCAAAGTGATAGATGTTCAGAACGATCAACCATCAAAAGATCAAGGACAACAGTCGACGAGAGGTACCCCGACGACTGTGAATACCATGAGTACTTTCATCGGCCCCACTGTCTCACACGGGGAGAAGATAGTTGATGAACCGTGGAAGAACCATGACGACGTCCATCATGAAGAAAGTGGGGGAAATGATGATGTTCATTTAATTGACCATTTGGAAGAGTCTGATCTTGAAGATACCGAGTTGGAAGATAAGTTCCACTGTCGCCCCCGCTATCAACATAGCCGTATTGAGGTACGAACACTTTACTTGAGCTCGTCCATACTATTTTACATCATTCAGAAGCGATTCTGTGGGGGCTGAAATTTTTAGCGTTCCAAAAAAATGAAAATGATTTCCCTTCCTTGTCTGACCCCGTAGAAGTCTCCAGTTTACATCTTTTATATAGTTTCCATATCGGGTTGAGAGATATTTTTATCCTGTGCAAAATATACATGACATTATATTTCGTTGGCGGTTTCATGACAACGACGTGACATTTCCTTCATGCATATCAAGAAAATTATGATTGCTTTGTGTTTCAATGTGCATTTTATGTCTATAGGGGTTCTTTGGTAGGATTCTACTGTTTGGGTGCTATCATAATTGTCGCATTTGATTCAACTGTGAAAAAAGATGCCACGAAAATTATATGACAGCGTAAATTTACTTCTTGCGTTCTGTATTTCAATCATTACAAAATTATGTGGAATGTGAATGCGTTGTTGACTAAATTGTGTACTGAAGGGATACAGCAATAAAATATTTTATGCTTAAAATTGTGATTCTCTCAGTATCAATTGTTGTGCATTGAGAATGCATATAGAAACGAACTTGAAACCACACATATCCAAAAAAAATATAAATCTAGCAACCAGAGAGAAGGTGATCGGTTACCGTCTATCTAATCTTCGAACTTGTCCAACTTATGATCCATGCGTACCAATAGCTGAAAGCAGAATTTGGAAATGCGAAGGCGTCTCGTAGATATAGTGCTGAAGGACTGACAAGCAAATCATGGAATTTCACAAGGGAGCAAGCTTCATAATATCCAATCCGGTCATATTTGAATGGCACGCACGCTCTCCACACACCAGTTTTACAAAGCTTAATTAGCTGCGTTAATAATGTATTGCAGTCCAATCGTCTTTGCGTTTACCGTCAAAATCGTGTTAGTTTAATATTTGTGTAACAAACAAAAACAATGTTGTAATGAGACTCACATTATCGTAGTTGCAATTTTTTACCGGTCACGGCCACAGAAGATATAGGTTTAAAATGTATCTATTTAAGAATATTTCAAGAACGAAATGAAGTTGTTTTTTGAAAAAACCCACTCATAAATAAAAACATCGAACAAGATTGGCTGACGTTTCTCGTATAAACATTCGTATGAGTAACGAAATTCAAAATATGCCCATGCAAAAAAATGCTGTTTACATATTATGTTGGGATACAAATTTGCAATACAGACTTCCATCGCACACACACGATACATACATGCACAGTCCTACCCAATAAAGATTGGATCATATAAATTATGGATTTAATATTTACATTACTTTTATTCACATTGTCAGTATTTTTAAATAGGCAATAATCGTGTATATTTAATTAATTATATAACAAGAAATTCCTATTGTGTTTTCGTTTTTATAGTTTACTATAAACATCTTAATTCTTTCTGAATAAAACAATTAATTTTGATTTATTTACATATTTATAAATTACATATGAACATAGTTATAATTTTTTTAAATAAACTGGAAACATGGTTCACATACTTGTGATTTGTGAACATGGTTTGTTGATTGCAAACCGCAATTACCAGTTCTCGAAAGACAACGGCTCTGGTCAACAAAAATTCCTCTGACCAGTTTAAATTTTGTACAATCTCGAATTATGTTTATTAATATATAAAGTTATTTATGTAAATATGCTTATTAGTTTTTCCTGTTGATAACAGCGGCGTGTAAACAAAAAATTCAAATTCTTTGAAATTGGAGAAAACACAAATGTGGTTTTTGTATAGTAATTTTGTTGTTTGCATGGTAAAATGGAAAAATCTACATATCAACACCTGTACTAAACGGGATATATAATCTTATAAATAATGTACAAGTAACTGTCAAGCCGTTTTGCCATAGTTTGCCATTTTACAGGGCGTATCAAAATTTAATCATTTGCTCTGGGAATACTTCCTAAAACTTCAAATACTTATAAATCGATGAGCACCGGAGTGTCGTTTTGTTTTACCGCCAGTCATGAAGTCATTTGCTGGTATGATGACTTCGAATGTGTCTGTTCAGATTGCTTAGTTCCCCAAACGATTTTGAACACAACTGGCATTTGTGAGGTCGCTCGCCGGTATGGGCGAGGATGTGACTCTTTAGACCTCCTAGTTGTCCAAAGGATTTCGAACACAACTGGCATTTGTGAGGTCGCTCACCGGTATGGGTTCGCATGTGGTTTTCCAGAGTTTCCAGTCGCCCAAACGATTTTGAACATAGTTGGCATTT
>JAQGAH010000395.1:0-41834 GCA_034696885.1 Lepidocyrtus paradoxus | reverse complement strand
CTCTACCTACCCAAACTGTGCAAGTAAACAAGGGGAACTTAGCATTAATTATCATAAAGAACATATTATAACATCTTGCTCTACTGCAAAACTGCCACTATGCCACCTCCACCATTTGGTATATAGCAAGATAATCTTTTTAAAAAAATGTTTTTCTCCTGAAACAAGAGTCTAAAGGTCTGGCGAAGACCCAAATACACCAAAAAAAAAGGTCTTCATTCTTCTTTAGCTCATTCTTCTCATTCCCATATTGCCCCTTCTCATCAGCACCATACTCATATCATCAATCATATTAGCTCATTTCGTTTTCGTCTGTTTTGGTTTATCAATCTTAAATGTACATAGCGACAAAGAAGTTATGTGGGAGGAGGGGACGAGAGGAATCTCATCGATTGTCGATTAGAATTCTCATTATGAAAGTAAGCATATCAATGCAAGGGATGGAGTGCAAGCACAGCTCACACTCACTCTTTGTTGGTTGCTACAATGTTCTAACCAACATTGAGAGTCGGACATTGAAAAATGATTGCGGCGGGAATAGGATCAAAACAAAATCTAGTGAATCCATCTATGGAAGGGTTCTATGGGCTTATCACTTTTGTCAGATTGTGTATTTTACTAAATAAATTAAAATCAACCTAAAGTTTAATGCTATTGATTCATTAGCCAACTAACACATTTAAACTAACAGGAGAGACAAGTTTGGTGGAGTGTTTTTTTCTTAAATCGGAGATAACTTAATCCCGGTAAAATTTTGTTGTTATTGTCGTTGTCATTTACCGATTGAATTATTGCGACTTCAGTTGATTGTCGTGTGGGCAGTGTGGTAGCGTCTTGGTTAACGATGGAAATAGGAGAGGGAAAGGAAGTGCGGAGGTCCACAATCATGAAGCAAAGCAGTTGCCAACACTGGGAGCGTTTAAAGCTTCAAGGAGGGCTACAAAACTACTCGAAGATCCACTCCAGTCTTGTGACAGGACTTTGTGCGGGGTCGATGGCTTTGAAGGTAACACAGTTTGTTGTAATAAATGACATTTTTGGCCAAGTTGAGATTTCATTGACAGCTAATTAAAAATTGGTTGACATGATCACAACTATGACCCCTTATACCTAATCTTGACATTTGTAGATTGTATGACTGACTGAAATAGGTTGGGTGGGGTTCGGGTATTAAAACACAGTTAACGATAATGTTGTTTAAGTTAACCTTTTGGATTACGATATGACATGGGGTTCTCAGCGACAACATTTGTAACCGGTGTTCAACCTATCAATCAGTATTATCCTCGACAATTGCCAGTTTTACAGTTTTTTTTAAAACCGAACCTCACAATAAATGATTGGTAGTTGCCAAAGTAGTTTTACCAGCAGCAAATAACTTCGTCCAGTGTCTAGTTGGGTTACTTTTATGACAAATTAAATAAAGTCAAGTCAACCACTGGTCTCCTGTATTTTAAGGAAGACTATAATAAGTAATATAATTAAGTCTAAATTAACTTATTGAATTACAGGTTCGAGTAGGGAAGTGTTTTGTATGCAAGCGGATTGATAGCATGATCCATTCCTGCTTGCATTGCATTTTTTTCGCCTGTCTCAGGAACGGACACATGAAAGCGCATTATAAGGACACCTCACATCCAATCGGTACATAATTTTTTAAGCTTTTTTAAAATCGTTTCATCCTATTTCAAATGTGATTGATTACTCGTATCTTGTCAACATATTATAATGCAGATTTTTCACTATTTTACAGTGTGTGATCTGACCACAGGATCACTTTATTGCTACCGATGCGCCGACTACATTTATGAGCCGGAAGTAGTTTCCCTTAACCTATATAACTGGCGGAGGGTCCAGCAGACTCGTGGCATTCCATACGACCCACTAGTGAATGGCGTCCCATTTGCAGATAAATTTCTCCGTTCTGGTGGGACCCCTGGAACGTGTCTTGTTCCCAGTGCAACCTACGGTCTTCGAGGGCTGGTTAATCTTGGACATACTTGTTTTATGAACTGCATCATCCAGTCACTGATTCACACCCCACTTCTCCGTGACTTTTTTCTTGCTACGAAAATAGACTGTAAATCAGAGAAGCACGACAACAAGCAGCACAAGCCGTGTATTATAACTCCGTTGTTTGAACTGTTTCAAGAGTTTTATAACGGGTCCAAAACTGCATTAAGTCTACACAATCTTCTTCCAAAGATTTGGGATAACGCTGCTCATCTGGCTGGATATGAGCAGCAGGATGCACACGAGTTCTTCATCGCGATCTTGGACGCGTTACATTTGCACTTTGCGGCCACCTTTTTGGGTTCAATTTGTAAGTGTATTGTGGACGTTACGTTTCTGGGACGGCTCCAGTCAGCCGTGACATGTACTGTCTGTGGGTAAGAAGTTTTAAGTACTGTTTATAAAAAATAAATAATCAACTGACCAATTGACTGAACAAAGTAGTTTTGGAATTATATTTATATGATGGAAGTGAACAAAATTTGAAAATTCTAAGTTAAAACTGTCATGCAGTTGGCGAATCATAAAAAATTTGTCCGGTTTTCTGCCCCATGGTAAATTCTCGGTGTTTATCCAATGTTTATACGACCACACTAGGAATTTTCCATATTGTGCCCACAAGACCGGACAAAATTTTTACGATGCACCAACCGCATAGATAGAGTACCAAGCGATATTTCCGAACGAAGAGTAATGAAATCTAATCATTACATTTAATTAAAATCTGCATGAAAAATGTTCATCAATAACGTGTCATTTCCTACATTACAAAATATATAAAAAACCATCCTTCTCCCAGGGAGATAGGGTTGACTAGATCACCTATGGTTCAGATTCTTTGAGCTAAGACCATGACCCATATATCTATCAACAATCGAAAACAATTTAAAAAATTAGTAAAAGTTATTGTGTTCACGGATGGACAGACCGACAAAGAGTTGATCAAACTGAAATAATGAAGCAAGGATTATAATCATGTTCAATGTTTTTATTTATTTACTAGGCATAAAAGTATAACTGTGGATCCTTTCTGGGACACGTCACTGGATATTATTTCTGACCCATCAGATCCCAAAAAGTCCATTGAGTTAGAAGATGTACTGCGGCGCTATACAAGAGTGGAACATTTGGGCCCAGGAAGTATGATCCAATGTTCAGATTGCGGAAGAAAGACAGAATCCACGAAGCAGCTTCATTTCCAAGTTCTGCCAATAATTCTTTGTCTTCATTTGAAGCGGTTCGAACACTCCAACACGGCAACCTGCAAAAAGATCGATACTTGCGTCCGCTTCCCCGAAAAACTGGATCTGACCCCATTTATGAACAGCAGTGATCCTAGTTCTAGTGGCTCATCTCATCATAGTCACCATCACGGTCATCATCATCATCACCACCATAAAAGCAAAAGACATAGGAGCAGTAGCAGTAGTGGTAATAGTAGCTCAGGTAGCGGTGTCAGCAGCGCTAACTTGCTTCAAGAAAAGAATTCCAATCAACGGCGATGGTATCATTTGTACGCTGTTGTAAATCATATTGGTTCATTCGAGGGTGGTCATTATTACGTGTATATTAAACATGGGCCGCATCAGTGGTTCAAATGTGATGACCATTTAATCACAAAGGCGTCTAGAGATGAGGTTTTAAATAGTCCGGGCTATTTGTTGTTCTACCACAAATCTCAACTTCCGTTTGAGGATGATTCTAACCAGTTCAATGTAACGTTTGAATGAGTAAGGCTTTTACAGGTAGTGTAGGTCAGTCAGTGTATGAATTTGTAAATGTAAATAGTAAATACTTAGAATTTCTTCCGTGTCCCGTGCATACATACCTGAATATATATGGCTTGCATAAATGCCAAATGCACTTTTTCGGGAACGCCAACTCACCCAATTTACATAAAACTTCATATAGCACGCTTTGTATACCACTCAGCTGATAAATGTCATTCTGAAAAGCCACTTGGATTGAAAATGAGCAGATGATTAGATCAACATGGGCTGCAAATGCAACTGAACGAGCTCTCGAGATGAAGCTGAATATGACGGCTCAGCCAAAAGTGTATGCACTGAGCTTGGTATTCTAATTCTGAAATTCAAACAATTTAAAAAATGTGTCTGGTCTTGAAACCATGTAGAAAATTCTTGATGCGGTCATATAAACGTTAGACCATACCAAGAATTTTCTATATGAGTAAATACAAGACCAGACACTAAATTTAGAATATTTGAACTGCAGAGTTAGATGTTATAGAAAGGATTTGTGAAATTTTATAAAGGACTCAGAAGAAATTTTACGTCTTACTATGTACTTTGGCATCTTCATAGGATTTTAAACTGACACGACTGCACTACAGCTGTAAAAACAAATCTTACTAACGGGTTAACAACTTTTAAGTTAGAATATTTCTTTTTCATAATATTTATTCTAACTAACAATAGTTAATAGTAATTGATAGTATTACATAGCCCCTACGGGTAGTGCGGATAATTCGTTCCTCAATGATCGATCATGAATTATGATCACTTTCACAGAATTAAAACAACTAAAGGCAATCTGCAACTTCTGTGAATGTGAAAATTTTCTGCACTCCACTCCGAGGGCGATAGCTGGGGCAGGTTTCTTTCGGCTGAAGAGGTTAGCGCTGTTGAACCGTATGGACTACTGCATTATCACTGGATGGTGCAATCCCAACAGGGTTGGGTTTTAATAGTAACAATTACGCAAATGTGTCGTTATGGGAGAGCCTAATTAATATTAAACTAATCATTGGTTATGTACATTAGGTGAGCAATAACTTTCCTGTTACTTGCCAAAATGAATGACACTACAATTAAGCACTTCCAAAAATACGATGAAATACTGCTCCTAAAAATTTTATTAAGCAATTACTCAGGAGTATTTACGTATTATATTCACGTAGCCATGGAACTGGGCGGTAAGATGTATATATCAAGACTGGGTTATGTATAGGGTGGCCGATTATGAAAAAATGTACTTCTTTTGAGGATAATGACGTTATTTTTTATAGTTTCAAAATTCCAATCGCATCCACAAAAGGACGAGTTTGGATTTTCTCCCAACAAAATTAAAAGTGAAGTTTCATATCATTGCCTTTTACATTGACTAGTTGTAAATTTGGAATATTTGTGTGATTTATTCTTTTAGATTGAATCGCTATTTGCTAATTATAGCCAATTTACACAATTATGGTTACTTGTAGCTGCACTACCCCGCAGAAAGATTTTACCATGGAGACTTCCTTCGTATGCAACTGTCTCGACCGTTGCAACACGAGGGCTGTTTCAGAAAACGTATGGAGACAGTCAGGGCATTATGGTTTAACTTTCACACATCTCTTCTGACGTGACGTCTAAACCCCACCGCCGCCTCGACTGTCCCAATATTTCCTCTGAAAAGCCTCCGCGTTGCAACGGTCGATCCAGTTGTAACGAAGGTCTCCATCGTAAAATCTTTCTGCGGTATACTTCAGCTACAAGTAACCAATGAACCATAGGCTATAATTAGCAAATAGCAATTCAACACAAAAGAATAAGTCACACAAATATTTCAAATTTACAACTAGTGTAAACTTCACTTTTGATTTTGTTGGGAGAAAATCCAAATTCGTCCTTTTGTGGATGCGTTTGGAATTTTGAAACTTAAAAAAAATAAAAGCTTGCAAAACTTTAAAGCCGACCTACATCTTTCCTTCGACTCTGGAAAAAAAGTGACCAGCCAGCCAGCCAGAGACATTTTTTGTCCTAGAAAACTATATACCTACAAAGATGTAGGTAAATAACGACACCATCCTCAAAAGACTAAATACCTTTCAACATAATCGGCCTCCCTATACATTTTTTCAAAACTCATTTTTGTATGCTGTAAGGGATCATGGGAGTCTAACTTTAGGATAATTTGATGATTAATGGAAATCTAGTGCTGTTTAAATTGGAAATATATATTTAGAGTAAAATGTTTTTCAAAATGCGTATTTGCGTTATGAAGACCAAATGGAAAAAAATATTCGTATTGGTACTTACATACTTTGAAAGGATTTTGCCCAGTTATGGTACGTTTGTTTAATTATGTGTTGATCGAACTTTTGTACATTTGTACCATGCATGAACGTATCTTATTTCGGGATAACAGTTCAAAATTACCAAAATTTTATAGAACATTTTTATTCTTACGTGGTATGCTGATTTTGGTTGTTAATTATATAAAAATTACAAAGCGGTTTTACATTATTAACCCCTGTTCTATTATTAACTTCAAGTTCATATCTTCTGCCATTGCATTGCCGACAGTTTTTGGCAGTTGTTTGAGAAATTAATCTTAAGGATTGTTCCCCGAAATGAAAAGTCCCCTGTATATGAACGTCTTAGGTACTGCATTTAACTAATTAACTGGTTTGTTAAATGAAATTTTCGGGCCAGTATAATAATTAATCACCGATTAATGATCAGTTATTAGAATACATTACAACGTTATTTATTTGTCTCAACACTCTTTCAGGCTGCATATATATGCCTATAGAGCTCAACTCAACATTACTGCATTTATGGATAACATGGAGAACTACTTAATAGTAAATTACCGTGTGATATTTGACTGAAATGTAAATATTAGAATAATTAAGTAATTAAAAAATAATTTTTATATAAACTGGACTGATAAAGTAACTTATTCCTTACTATCATTATGTACGTATGTATTTAGACTATTTTTAATTGGGCGAGGTACCGCCTTGCATGTAAAAAGTTGGCGACAATTGACAGTAGCAAAAATAAAATGATAATTGATAATGATAGTTTATTGAAGATGTTGTAGGGCTCGTGATAAGGAACCAAACTTGTCGAACATGATTAGTTTTAGTTGTGCTATGGATTTGATTTCACTGATATTTTTGTCTGTTTTGGACGGAACCCACAATGTAAAGTTTTTAAAAGTAGATTGTAGATGATGATGATATCTGTAATAGGTACTATGTCAATTACTAATTAAGATGTGAATAAGATTGAAATGAAAATATTGTACACTTTGCATTTAATGGTGGTATTTATGATGGTTCATATGGTTTAATGTTTTTGTATTTGTATTTTATCAGTGATGCAATTAAAATCAGCGTGATTACATAAAAAACAAGTTGGTCTGCACTCATTGTCAAATAAATCATGTTAAATATATTTTTATTATAAAATGCGACAATTTTACAAGTATATATTAGTATTAATTAACAGTACAAATAAGATCATCTGCGAGCGACATACAAACTAGAATCTGTCAGCGGCTCTAGACGCCATTGACCTAAGAGTCCCATACACTTTTGAGGGAGGTGCACCTAAGATTAGATTACAAATTGCCCTCTTCGCCAATTGAATGTTTTCATAGGATCCTAAAATATGGATTTTGGTGTCTGCTAATACAATCCGAGTTTTCGTGGAATTCTCAATAGTAAACTTGGTCCTCCCACCCTTTCCAGCTATCCTTCCAACGGCCCTGGCCAAATGATCACCCTTCAGTGGCTTCACATCCTGGACTTCGAACGTGTCAATGAATAAATTTTCGAGACGAATTAGTGCGAGCGCATCCTCCACTGCAAAGCCGTAGATAAAGGCCTGGACAAAATCAACAGCTTTCTGAAGGTAGCTGGGATCCTTCACGTTCTCCCCTGCGCGGATTTCCACATTGCGAGTCTTCAAGTTAAAGCGGACTTGGAGTTCCAAGTGCTCCACAATAGGGGTGAAGATATTCTTCCAACTTTCCTTCAAAGGGGAGTAACGATTAGCTGGGACCGGAACCTTCCGTAACTCCCATTTCCCTTTCTCGCCAGACGAAGGGGCTTCAGTCTCCATCTTGATGTCACCGGAGGCCGCAGAAAAACTGTGGGACCTCTTTTTAGCCCGCCGCTTCTCGGTGAAGGTAATATCCATTTTCCCTGGCTCCATCTGCATTAAAATAAACAAAACAACAAAAACAGTTATCATCACAAATCCAGTTTTCATTTTAATGATAACGACAAATTAACCGGTTATAATAAGGCTTCAATAACTACAAACTAACTTCCATTAAAAATTTTTTATTTACCTTTTCTCCAATCACCAATTTTAAACTTCGGAACAAGCTTCAAAACAGACACGTGTTATTTTACTACTTTCAACCTCTCGATACTTATCTAATCCCAATTCACAAACTGACCAAACTTACTAATTAGGTTAACTTTACAAAATAGTTTAAATAGTTACGATTTAATTGTCCAATTTACTTGAGGGTACGCTCCTGAACACCCAACAGCGATCAAATAGACAATACAATGTCCTTTCCAGCATGTGCTAGGCCAAATGTGCAGTGCAATGCAAAAGCACACAAGACATGCCAATTGTATTGGGAAACGCGCTTGTTTCATTCTGCCCCAAAAAATCTATGTCATTTTGGTGTTATATAAATCGCCGGCAGTTTGCAACTTGAAACTCTCTGCACATGATATGATGAACACATGATTCATGTCATGTTGATCTTGATAGTGGCACTTCAGCAGCATTATCACCTGACTTTGAGCCTCTTGTTCAACAATCATTTACATTTTTTGACCAATGTTTTGGATTGTGAGGCCCTTCAGTATTTTTATTAACACAGACAGTCAACAGTTAGTTAATCACATTGATTTTTATTACGTTTGTTCGTTTTGTGTCATCTGAGAAGAAACAACTTAAATTCAAGATGAGCGACCAGCAGATAGAGGTAACCAGAAGGTCAAAGTTGGAACTATTAATTTAATTTTTTAAGCCATCAGCTGTAGCAGGCTAATCTAGGATTTGTTTTAATTACGGGATGTTCATTGACATTAAATTTTAAGCGCGACTAATAACGGTATATTTTACACTTGACAGCATAACTTTCCAGAGTTGAAAAACGATGCTGTTTTGAAAGCAGCTAGAGGGGAGACCCCTCACAGGATTCCTATTTGGATTATGCGACAAGCGGGACGCTATCTGCCGGGTAAGGTCAATCCTAGAATCCAGTTAATTGAGGTTAATTCAAGTGATGCAATATTTATCAAAGTTATCTTATGTCATGACATCTTGTAGAGTTCCAAGCAATTCGAAAGGACCATGATTTCTTCGAACTTGTCCGAAATCCGGAACTAGCCACGGAAATTACGCTTCAGCCAATTCGGCGGTATGACCTGGACGCTGCCATTATCTTCTCAGACATTCTTGTCCTACCTCAAGCTATTGGGATGGAAGTATTAATGAAGGCAGGAGTTGTACGTAGTTGTCGTATTACTGTTAAAAAAACGTTTAATTTATCTTAAAAATATTTAAATACGAATACCATTGTTCATTGGCTTTAATTTGAATTCACTTTAATTTTGGTAGGGCCCAGTGTTTCCAGAGCCCCTCACTAAACCGGACGATATGAGTCGACTTGATTTTGATGTTGATATTGGAGAGAAGACAAAGGGCACTTTAGATGCCATTACGCTAACTCGAATGAAGCTGAACGGAAAGGTTCCGTTGTTGGGGTTCACTGGAGCACCTGTATGTACTTGGCGTAGTAGATACTATCACATATATATATAAATTTAACTATTATACTGTGCTTTCATTTATCTTTTGATTTTCATTTTATTCCAGTGGACCCTGATGAGCTACATGATTGAAGGTGGTGGGAGCAAAACCTGTCATAAGGCTAAAGCCTGGTTGTACAAATATCCGGAGGCGACCGATAAGCTTCTCTATAATCTTAGTGAAATTGCAATAAAATATTTAGTACTCCAAGTGAAAGCTGGTGCCCAGATGCTTCAAGTGTTTGAATCTCACGCGGAGTTTTTATCGCCCTTCCTCTTTGACAAAGTAGCTCTTCCGTATTTAAAACGGATTTTGACTGAAACTCGAAGCAGGCTGAAGAAGCTTGGTATTCCTGAGGTCCCAATGGTAATATTTGCGAAAGGGGGTCATTATGCACTAAAAGAGCTGAGTGAATCCGGCTACAGCGTCATTGGGCTTGATTGGACCATACATCCCACTACCGCCAGAATGTCCACAAAACCTGGAACAGTTCTTCAAGGCAATTTGGATCCTGTCTGTTTGTTTGGTGATAAGGTAAATCTTGCAAATCAATACATTGGGATGGGGAATCTAATCATTTACTTATATTAATTTTTTAAATTATATTTTGTATTCTATGTTTATTATTGTAGGATACCGTTGCCAATAATGCAAAGCAAATGATCCAGTTATTTGGAACGCGCAATTATATTTGCAATCTGGGACACGGCATCTATCCCGAGACGCCTGTGGAGTCCGTCCAAACTCTGATCGAAACTGTTCATTCCATTCCAATGGAAGCAGAATCCGGAACAACTTAATTGTACCATCACATTCCAAACAGTGGATTCCATCTTTTCTTTTTTCTACCAGTTTATTTGCAATTACGCATGTATATATATATATATATATACATCCAACTACGAATGGCTATTATATCAATACACTTTTAAAGTGATTTCTAGCCAAAGTGTATAATTGCAAGCTACGCGTGTACAAAGTCAAAAAACTGAAGCTTTAACTGTGATGTTTAAAGGTGCCTTCCAACTCTATGTCAAACAATCCCAATGAACAGTTCCTTAACTAAATAATATTTCTTCTTATCTTGAAAACATACATCTATTGTTCCAAAGCATGAAATAAATCCAAGACAATTTATAAATGTAATATTCATGTCATATAATGTTTTTACATATGCATCCATTAGAAATAGTTGGTTAGCAATAAAAACAGTCCTCCTCGGATCCATCCCAATATTGAAGGTCATAAAAAAGCAATAAAATTATCTTATCATAAGAACTCATCTGTAATGTCGTTAATGAATTGTAATTAACTGCAACCTGTAACATATTTTATCCGTTCGTACAACGGAGTGCATCATTGAATCATTTCACATGTGTGCATTCATTATTTTCATGGATATGTCTAATCATCCCATAAAATTAAATACATTTATCTTTGGGTTAAATTCTTTAGGTTATCAGGTCTCTCATTCCCGACAAGCTCAAGTGGATATTCATGAAATCATAGAATAGCCCGCAACACCAAAACAAGTTGTCTTCGCCACGCACTTCTACCATTGCCTGAATCAAATTTCCACAGAAAGGAATCCAACCCATTCATAATACCAGGTATCCTGTAACGCTATAGCCATCATCTAGTACAAGCGTGGGCAGGTCTGTGCGTGTGGCAAAAAATGTAACCCGATATACCCAACAATATCCATAAAAGAGCATCGAGAATACATGAATAACGTGATCTCCCTATCCAGGCAGTGAATTCTTGTCTTGGGTATGGTAGGATAATGAAACATGAGAGGGGTATCACTCCATAGTAAATACGTGTCACAGTGGCTTTCTCAAATTTACACAGGACGGGATGGACACGATGGCATCATCAACATCATCAGCAGCACAAAAGCATTAGTTTTCCTAAATGTGAATATTGACATTGCACCCCATTCCCGAGACTTGCATTTACCGAAACGCTGAAGAAGCCGATGATGGTAATTGCAAGGCTGTGTGCGTCCCCCAAAAGTTAAATATGACGATAATGACTCAGCAGTGTGATTACCTGGAAGAAACTAATTGTTGCAATTGCTCATTGTTCACACATACTTGATGTAGAGGAGCTGGCAGTGGAATACGTGTTGGAATTTAAAAATATGAAAGCCAAGAGATTGTAGGTCCGTCAACTTATCATCCTCCTTAAAGTACAAAGTGTAGAGTTAGTGGTTAGTGTGGAATTCAATTAAGTTTAGATTAGGATAAGTGTGAATTGGATTGATAACGGTAATCCGGATGTAATGAGTGGACAAGAGATTCAATGAAAAGGAGTGGGAGGGGACCAGCTCAGCGTTTATTCTGCAAGAGATAAGTGGAGTTGCAAACCGAGTTTGGTCTGCAACTAAAGTTCGGAGGGATTAGCAAGGAAAGTATTTACTTCGGAAGATATAGCTGGACTATAGTAATTAATTTTAGTTCTGAAGATGGAGAGGAAGATAAAGCTGAAGACGTTTAATCCTTATATCACTTGTAAAATTTGTCGGGGCTACTTAATTGACGCCACCACAGTGACGGAGTGCCTGCACACATGTAAGTTTTAATTGGGGCATCCATGTATATCTTTTGTTTGTTTGTCATTCATATTGGTGTGAGCATGATAATAATGGTCAGATTGATTGATTGATCTTGGAATTAAATCAATGGGGTTACGGTTACATTGTGACCACGCTAATCTATAACTTTTCTTTATTCCCTGAATAGTTTGCAAGAGTTGCTTGGTGAAGCACCTTGAAGAGAACAACACATGTCCGGAATGTGAAATAGTCATACATCAGTCTCATCCTTTGCAGTATATCAGTTTTGACAGGACGATGCAGGATATCGTTTACAAACTGGTTCCAAATCTACAAGAAAGTAGGTTTAGGTCAAGAAAGTCGCCTAATTATATAAATGAATTTATCAACATAATTTTCATGAGGAAATGATTTTGATTTGTATCTATAGATGAGGCTCGAAGAGAAAGAGAGTTCTACAAGTCAAGAGGTCTCGCCTGCCCCAAGGACTTCCCTCCGAATATCGTGGAACCGGAAACCGCCACCGTAGCTGAAGAAGCCAAACACGCGGAAACAGATTATCACCGTTTGGATGAGCAAGTTAATATATGTCTGGAGACGAAAACCGGTCCTATGAAATCCCTCAAGAGGAAGTTCCTCCGTTGTTCATCTCTAGCCACAATTAATCATATGAAAAAATACCTGGCCAAAAAGCTATATAATAATTTGGATAAATATAAAGATGTGGGTTAAGTTACTGTTGAATCGTGATTATAAGCAATATAATTAATTATCCATATTTAGTGACCCCTAGCTAATTTACTTATTGTGCTGTTTACTATTTTCCAGATCGATATATTATGTAATGATGAGCTACTGGGAAAGGATCACACCTTGAAGTTCGTCTGCGTAACAAGATGGAGGTTTCGAGATCCGCCGCTGAAGCTTCAATATAAGCCTAAAGTTGAAATATAGCTTGTTTTCGCCAATAATTAGTTGTTGTAGTTTATACGGTTATAAGAACTGACTGAGCAGCGCATGTATTTTGCTGTTGCTGTGCTGACCAAGTATTTATCGCATTGATTTAGCCTTCTTTTCCAAGTATTACAATCGTCGTCGTTCATTGTTATTATAGTTATTATTGTTAGTCAGATGATTTTTGATACATTTGAGTGAGATTATTTATTTATTACATTTATGCACCTCAAATCACGGCCACCTCAGCAACATTACTAATTTTACTTGTTAATTATTACGGACTTTAAGAAACGCACAGGCTTCTCTTTGACAGGATTTTTTATATATTTTACATTTAGACAACTCAGGATTCTTTGCAGCAGTTATTGTTTACTTTATATTAAAAAAAATTCTACATTAGTACAGTAAGGCCAATGATTGTATCAGTTCTATCGGTTTCGTTCTTAACTCTAGACGCATGATAATATCGCATTGTTATAAGTAGTAAAGAAGCTTTAGTTATTATACAGAGTAGTTTTCTATTCCGCTACATGTTAAACATGGGATATTTAGAGTTTCAGTTTGTGTACCTATAATTACTCTGCAGTACTTTTTGTACTAAAAAACGTACATTATTCACCATACAGCAGCTCAGCAAGTGTGTTTATGACTTAATTTTGTTTGGACTTAATGTTGAACAATCTACCGACGCAAATGAAGTATGAAGATGAATCATTATTTCATGTCTGTTCAACTATTTTCAACTCTTGACGAGTATATTAGGATTTTATAATCGTCATCTTATAACTCACTACGAATCTACGCTAACTATAAGAAATGAACAGTTTACTGTAAATTTTCCTGTAATAACAATTGTTAATTATTTAAATGCTTCAAGGGGATCACCCCTTCAGAACTCACAGTACAGTTTATATGTGGAACATTTGATATTGTTCTCAAGCATAGTGTAAAGTTTAATTATATATTATATACGTCCATCCTCTTTTGATGAAAAAACAAAATCCAGCAGAATAAAAAGGATTTAAAATGTAAAATTATATTTATAAAATACATAAACCTGATTCATCTCAGTCGTTCACATAAATAAAACATAATTTTCCAAAAAAAGTAATTAACAAAATGTCATTCATTTCTTTGAAACAAGTCATTTAAATAATTATGCCAAGGTAACAAAGTGCAAAACCTCATATTTGCTGTTTGCCAACTGCAACGCTTCTAGAAACAAGCATCTGTTCGCCATCTACCGGCAGGCGTTTGCACTGGCTCTATTACCTCTTGAGCTCCACCTTTTACATGGTAGGGTATAGGGACTACTGCTTACATATCAGCAACAGATCCACCCTTTGATCATATGACGATATTCGAGTCGTCTGCTCTGCTTTTCATCCGTCAGCTCTCCCTATCAATATCAATCTCCTTCAAGTTGTGTTGAAGATCATGTCATCATTCATTTCTCTACCTTCTTTAGCGTAAATTACATCACGCTCTGCGCTAAGTTCTCCTTTAAAAAAATCCCAGTTAGGAGGCACCCTTCCAAAGCCCAGTTTTACAAACAAATTGTTGTTTTTGGAAAGTGCTAAGGAGAGGATGAGTAATAATGATAAGGGAATAGTTAACTTTTTCTCAGTTGTCATTCTCATTAAAGTCTACTTAATTAGTGAGTTGTGGTATGGGAGGATTGCGTAATTAACTAAAATATATAATTTGTGTTTGGCCCAAATGAGTAGTGTGTGAGATGGGAGGATAAAGCAAGATTTCTTAATGTTTGAAACTTCCTGGGCTGATAGATAATTGATGATGATTAACTAAAAATTCAGAATTTCTGTGTTTCTTAAATAGATTAGCGTTTGGGAAGTGATAAGGCAAGACGGTGAAAATTTAGATTTTTGGATCAGCTGATGCGGTGGATGGATGGTGTTTGTTTGAAATGTGTTTTGAAGATTGGAGGTGTGAGATGAGTAAGTGATCAACCAGGAAGTGGGGGATTAATAAGGTGAGTATTTAGTGCTTTGCTAATTTAGATTTTTTAAAGGTAATTCATAGTTTGAGACTGTTGGGTCTACTTAGCTTGGGGAATGGCTTGACAATTTGACTCGGTAGAGGTTTCGTATGATATGATAGTGGCTGGGAGGTTGCACGAGGTTGTAGGAAGTCATATTGATTTGATTTAAGGGATAAGGGGGCGACGGTGACCTTGAGAAATATACAGACTACGGACTATAATAAGACATTGAATGGCTTGCCAAAAGGCATTGAGGATGTTTAGTATAGTTGATAGTTAGTTTGCAGTAAATTGCGAAATGAGGAGCATTGTCTTCGATTTTTTTTTATTGATTTTTGATAAACCAGACCAACACAGATTTATTGTCTTTTAGCATTTCCAAAACCAGTGAAAGTTTTGCTTTCAACATTCAATGTTGCTCACTTGTCGGAAGTTTTTTTAATCATCGAGTCAGATGTAAAGTGTCTACAGCTACATTAGGGATTGTGTCACTAATGATTTAATTGAATGAAAATAAGCAGCAAATGACAATAAAAACGTTAATTAATTCTACTTGAGAATCAGCTCACTGTATAGGATTTGGCTAGACAAGTAGGTTTGTGGGTAGGTTTAGCTTCGGAGACCTTAAGCAAACAGGCCGAAATTTTGGTTAAATTTTAAACACTACTTCTGTATAACATTTAAGATTTAACTGTAATGATTTTTTTGAAAATATAAAACACATTATAGAAGGTGGTAGAAGATATTAACTAAATAATAAATCATAAGTTTATATTAGGTTTTAACTTCTGTTAATATTCCAAATGTGATAGCTAATCATCCATTCTATTTTTAATTGTGAAGGTATCATTTTCACTACAACCGGCCAGTCGGTGGGTGGCGTGTGACTCAACTATAAAACTGGTACGTATTTTCATGATTACTTTGCAGTATAATAATTAATTTAATTACCAAACACTAGGCCTAGATGTTATCCTTACTATAACGTCACAACAACTATTTTGTGAACCTTGATTCAGCCTTCAATCTCTGGTAGGCGTCAACATTTACTAAGTTCTCTTTAATTATATGTCACATTTCCATGAATCATCAAAATAAAGCAAATATAAAAGCATCTCCCATTATACTCGTATCATCAGATCATACATACAATTAGGACTCTCCTAACCAGCAATTTGGAACGTTCTTCCACTCATGTCTCCCTTGTTATTACATAGTTTACGTTATCGTTAAAGAGTTTTTGTGCATGTGTAAGGCTGGTGATAATGATAATGGACAATGATTAGGGAAAATAAACCACATTGTATATAGCTACTTTATAACTACAATTGGAGCTTATTATAATACATACATAAATATAGCCAGCATAATACGTTGCATCAACTAACTTGGCAGCCGAATATTCGGAATGTATAACATCTTCATTTAAGTATTTGTAATTTGCTGATGATACGACATTTTACCAACGACAATTATAACCTGTCATGGTGAAGCAGTTGATGTTGCCATTTTAGCTAGTTGAGATTTAGGCTAGGCGTGCGCGCACACACACACTGTTTTCGTCAATTTGCGAATTGCTAATTCTACTGTTAGTTGGCTTACAAACAACGTGAACATTAATAACAAAAATGATATGCGTCCATCAGAACAATATTGTGTGCTTGGATGGAGTTTTATCCTGAATGTTTGATAGGGTTATAGGGTGATGGATGATGATGGTAATGTTGTTGAAATGTGATCTTACGATTTCGATAAATTGTTGATTTGTTAGTGCAGAGATGACAGATAAGTTTGGTAGAGTTGAAACACTGTCGGATACATTAATATGATTCATGATTGATTGGGCTAGAGAGCATTACCAGCCTGCTCTAGTATCCTTATAGTTTAGCTAATTATAAGATTGATTGAGATTGGATTTAGCTATACAAGTTAATCAGCTCATGCTATAGCATGTATGTGATTGAAGGCAAGGTTTGCTAATGGGCTGACTGGTCAAGTGATCTGTTTTTTGCTAACTAATTTAGTTTTTTTTTGTCAAAACCAGAAGTCCAAAAATAGACATTTTGTTTCTCCAAGTGAGAATAATGTTTTAGAATTATAAGTTATAAATCGTAAATTTTAACATAGAGATTTGATTTTTGTTGTTGTTGGTTAAGAAAATTGTTTTTTGATAAAAAAAATGTTGGATTCAGCAGCTTGACTGACTACTTGTTTGTGAATTCGTGGCTAAGTCGTGGACACTGCCAACATCGTGGGAAGTGATGACGGATTCGTCAGTGAATGCAGACGCGCTTGTTGCTAGAAGTGGAACAGAGACTGTTGCGAATCCCGGTGAGATACTATCCAGAAACCCAACTAGTGAAGAAGACAGTTCCCTACGCACTAGTGCTGCTGTCGTGGTAAATGTTGAGAATCCTAGCAGGGTGAGAGCTTCGTCAACCGAGTCCGAGTCACAAATTAATATTACAATAAATCCAGCGGATGTACCTTCCCAACGTAAAGAGCCTGTAAGTGACACTGGTGGTGTCACAGCAACTCATGCGAGCCCGTCAACTTTGAATGAAAATTCTCCAGCAACAATCGCTTCGGAAGGCCAGACGGAAAATCGTCCACAAAGCGGCCCCTCTCTTGCTCAGCCAAGCACTTCGTCAACGAACACGAATTCCACTGCAACTCCGGCATCAACCGCCTCGGCAGACATGAACAGCAATCCAAGTAACAGCTCATCCCGAGCTTCTGGCGGAGGGAGCTCAACAACATCTTCCAGACGTCAACGGAATGGATTATTTGGTATTAATATTGATCTCAACTTTGATCCCAGTTGGTTGGTCCCGTCAAATGTGGCAGGACGGTCATTGTCGGTGCTTCCGGATTGGGTCCGACACCCGACCAATATCATTCCAAATCGGGGAGGGGACAACTCCAATTTAGAAGCTGGTACTCGACCAGGTCATTCAGGCCATGGTGCTTCAGCTTCTGGTGGTGCGGCCAGTCGCCTCCTTTCGCACTATCATCAGCCGGCATCCACGTCAACGTGGAACTCTTCTGCGTTTGCACCTTCCGGTGGCCTCCCATTACGAACCCGGCATTCAGTCACTTCCACTCGATCAACTGATGAAGACTTGGACGCAGGTAAATAAGTACAATAACAATACTCTCTGAACTTGACGGGTATTTTAATTTTGTCACTATTTAATCGTACGCATTGTATTTATCTAGACTACAATCCTGTATCTACTTTAGACATTGCTGCTGTCGGCCGCGAACGGGGGGATACAAATTCTTATGTGATTGACATGGACACGCCTATGGGTGCATGGGTGGAGGAGAGTGCAAGTGCTTCAACAACTTCTCAAGGTCGTGCAGGAGGAGCATCAACTTCGCACATTAACAACTCCAGTGGTATTCCAGCGGGAAGAAATGAAACTTCAGATAATTCAAGTAGCACTGGAGGAGCAAGGCGCAGTGGATCAGAGAGTGGTGGAGACGGGGGAGGTGTTACAGATGATGCGGAATCTGCTGCAGCAGAGGCGGCCAATGCCACCAACGAAAGGACACGAGCTGCAGAGATTCTACGGGATGCACCAGAGACGCGGGCTGTCATTAATGAGATCAGTCGATATACCACAATTCGGCCATTTCTTGTTATTTGCTTTCTTAAGGTAATTTTGGATGAATTTAAAAAAAAAAACATTGCAATAAGTGCAATGAGATTTTATAGGTATGCGAGGAAATATTAATTTAACTTTTTAATTAACTAATAGGTGATCTTTGATCATGGAACTAGCATTCTCGCATTCTTAGCACTGATTGTCACGTTTAGTCATGCAAACTCGGTAGTAAAGAAGGAGGTGTCGAAGCAGAAGAAACGCAATTTGCTTTACCTTTCAATGATTGTGATAAATCTTGCAGCCTGTGTTGCATTCATATACTATATTTTTAACGAGATGGGATTGCATTATGCGTAAGAAATTATATTTACTAATAAAATTATTATTGCAATATTAAAGGCAAATATGCAAGGATTGAGAGGCTTGTGTTATCAAGTTACTATAACTATATATATTTTATTATTTTAGCTTGGCGTTTCTTCCGATTAGCTATGACGTTAACAGCTTCTGGAGTTTAGTTTGGGTTGTTGGAGTAACCGATTATGTTGCCAAATTCGGAACTGTGTTTGTCAAAATCGCTATCGTGTCACTTCCTGGTTGCATTGTTCCTTTCCAGAAGAGGGTAAAAATGAATAAATCCCAGGCCTGCATACCCGTTACTTGTCATGAATTGTTGTTAGCTACATGTCTAAAGTTATAATTGGTTTTTTGTTACAGGGGAAGTACTATTTATTTATCGAGCATACGTCCCAAATATACCGTAGCTTTGTGCCCGTGCACCCCTGGATCTTCTACCTAGTCTCTGCCTATGAAGGGACCGCAGCAGTCTTTGGTTTCTTCCTTGCCGGTCTGTACATCTTCTTCAAGATCACCGATTCCGTTGCCAGATTCAAAGAGTGGTTTAAGTCATTGGAGAAATTACTATCGAATGTGGTAATTGTACTGTTTTTATTTTACAATAACGATTTCAAACTGCACAATCGTATCAAGTAGTATAATAATTTGTGCCCTTTAATTTGACTATTCTTTCTTCTTGTATTAGCATTATGGATCTAATCCAACGACTAAGCAGCTCGACAGCGCTGGAAGCATTTGTCCCATTTGTCATGACAGTTACGCCAGTCCAACGCGTCTCGCATGTGGCCATATCTTCTGTGAGGAATGTGTGGCCACTTGGTTCGATCGAGAGCGGACCTGCCCCATGTGCCGAGCTAAAGTTGTGGACGATCCAACTTACCGGGACGGCTCCACCTCCCAGTACATCCAGTTATTCTAGTACAGTTATCAAAACTCCTTACAAATTTTTGTTTTTAAAATTCTATTACACTCTAGTTATTTTTTTTGAACCTCACTATATAATTAGTGTTAAGAAGGTACTACTCATTCACCATTTGTAACAGCTATACATGCACGTATATAATTTCAAAATTCCAGTCTAATGTAACAGAGTCAACCTCAAAATTCGAAATTAAAACTGAAACATCCCACTCAACCATTTCAAAATCCATTATATTCTAAACCATGGCATTCTAGTAATTAGGGTTCAAAACTACTTCCAAATTCCTTGTGTATTTATATCAGATATAAATTATGTATGTTTTGACTTAAAAAAGTAGCAGTACATAGTATACTTATCTCGACTTTTATAGTTTGCTTCCTGTTATTGTACACTTATTAAGCTAAAGTTCGGTTTACTGCTTACTAGCGTATGGGAATGAAACAATATGCTTAAACAATCATTAAACCAGATATTATGTAAATTGTCTGCAATAATTGGAGCCTGATACATAATAAAGCAAATGATTAATATTATGTATGTTAATGGGTGAAAACAAAACTAAAATGCTTTCAGTACCAATAAATGTAAAAGTCTAACCAAAAACCAATAAATCCCTGTCAATTGTTGCTTTCCTTCTGTTTTCCGGCACAGTTTGGATTTCCTGGGTAACCTATGTACCAGTATATATATTATATATTTTTTACTAAAATGTTGTACTCTCTCTGCTGAGGAGCGCAGAGTCTCCACTTATTTCTGAACTGAGGGGATTTTATACACGTATTATAGCAATTTTTAATTCTTGTCAATACTTATTGTTAATTTTGTGTTAACCAGTGTCGTTAAATATGTGATGTACACCTAAAGGTGGTCGGGGTGTGAAGGAAATGCTACAATAATGAGCTAGTTATTGTTATTTTCATGATGATCTGAGTGGATTGTCAGTTCAAAATTTCATGTTTGCCACTATACATACATTGCATTATTGTTCTATCTTTAGAGCGAAAAGTCTGGTTCTCGTTCTCTATGTATACAAGCGTAATATATTAATTATTATATGAGTTTAATTATAACCATTATTACTTGTACTTTACGTGCATACGTATATATTTAAGCGCGCATCACGAAAGAAAGATAAATAAATAAAATATCGCATAAAAAGACATTAAAAAATTTATTTTTTTTTTGGTTCATGCTTTTCTTTATTGGAATACGGATCGGATTTGATATGTGATACGTAACATTTCATTTTCATACATAAAATTTCACCATGCATAACAACACAACAGTATCTTAACTTAAGGATGGCATTAGTTAAAAAAAAGTAACTGAAAATTCACTGTCCCATTTATAAAAAATATTTTTAACGCAATTATAGAATAAGAGTAACCCGTTTTCTTATATTAATTTACAATAGACACAGTCCAAAGTAAAGAAACATACATTTGTCTCAAATGAGAAGGATAATACAGCAAGAGGTGTGGATAAATACTGTTTACAAAATGATTAATGCTGGTTTACGAACACCTGTAAAGCGTATGATTACTTTTAAATTTTATTATTAAAGGTCAATCGGGATTTTAAAACTAGAAAATTCTTTGAAAGGAACATTGCAGGACTAACTGAGGTGGTTGACATGAAATCGGGAACTAGTCTTTTAAAAGCTGGTAGAAGACCCATTTTTCCATGAAGCTGGGGACGAAATTCTCCGAGCGTTCCAAGCGCACTTTCTGGTCCAACACGTCCTTGACTGTGTTTTCAAACATTTCCAGACTTGCAGCCGAGGATGCTCCATTGGCATGGGTCATGTAGACACCGCCCGCATTCAGAATTTTAAAGGAGAGACGAATGGTATTCTTAAGAAAGTCCCACGTCTCCCCTTGAGGGGTTGATGATATTGGAACGTCGGTGAGGTCGCCAAAGATAATATCAAACTTCTGCCCAGTACTAATGCATTGATTGAGGAACGGGAAACAGTCTCCAACGATGATCTTATACTTTTCCTGCTCGTAGTTGTCGAGAACATCACCGCAAGCTGCGCGTAAGTACTTCTTGCAAGCCTGCATGACAGTGTCATCAATGTCAATCATGGTGACGTGAGCTGGGTTCTCCTTTAGGAGCTCGTAAAGAAGGGCCCCATCCCCACCTCCAAGGATCAACACGGTCTTATCTTTGTAGTCGCAGACACCTTTACACATGAGTGACTCCGTGTAGACTGTGTCGGCGTCTGAAAGGTTGAGTAGGTCATCCAAAATCAACATGTTTCCATAGTTGCCCGATCTCCCGATTTGCACATGTTGGAATTTGCTTCGTTCGTCGTACAGCATTTCCTTCACGTCGTACTCCAGAAGCCGGTCATCCGAAGTGTTAAAGTAGATATCATGCTTGAGACCCCGCTTCAGCTCGGGCAGTGCCTTTGTCTTCTTCACCGTACTGAGGGATTTGATCATCTTCTCCTCCATGTCTTTGATGCAGTCGTATGAGATGGGGGTGACCCGGCGTGTCTTGTCATACTCCAAGGTTGCTGTCACCAAACAGTGATTTTGAAACGTTCGCAAGGTCAGAGTGGTCCCATTTAAGCCGTCAGCATACACTCGGAGAAAGTTCTTGGTGTCGTCAACTAACGTCATTTCATGGTTGACGACTCGAGTCAATTGACCTAAAATTTCACATCACAAATCCCAATAATAAATATATATCTGTTGGTCTGAACTAACCGAAATAAACTTGCTTGATTGATTCTCACGTATCCATGTGATAGGTTAGGTTAGGAATAAAACTACGGATATCTCATATTTTGAGCAATTAATGGTGCCTTAATTTTGGCAAGTTAATTACATGCAAATCATTCTAATCAACTTGATTGAACTCACCAAATTCGGGTTCGAGCACAGCGAGGACACCTTTTTCAACTTCGTCTACCCCTGTCGTATGATCGAAACAGATCGCAGAAAGGGGAAAGTCAAACAGGATAGTCCCATTCTTGGCCAGCTCATGTGAATTCATCTCTCCTAATGTTCTGGAAAAGCTCGAGAATATAAATCCAAAATGATAGCTTTTCGTGCAAATTCCTTTAAACACCGGTTGGCTCCTCAACTAAAATCCACTCTTGAAATTTAACTGCAATCCAGTTTCCTAGTCACACGCTCACAAAGTGTGATGACTTGCTAATCTGATCACCGGTATAACACAAGTTTTAAAATTCAGTTAAGTCTTGTCACATTTTAAAAGGTAAAAGTACGAAGCTCTTCTTTCCATTTCAGGAGCACGAGGAAAAATATATTCTAGAATGAATGCGAATAGAGACACGAGCACGAGCACAAAGCGGCGGAAGTCATGTTAGCTAAGTGGAGGTCTGCTCATGAGTCGAGAGTCGTAGCTCATGCTGGTGACTGGAGGGAGACCAGTCGAATGCATTGTCCTAATATGGGTGTCGGCGTCAGATCTCAGATGCATGGCCGTCAAGACCGATATCCTTTCCATACAATGTTTGAGAGGGATACGAATGACTACATCCCAAATTCGCGATTCTGCTATTCTGAAACAACAAGGAAAATAGCATTGACCGTGTTATCTGAGTTATGACATGAGTAGAAAATGTTATGTTGCTGGAATGTAGATTGTAGATATAGGAAAGCAGAGCGAAACAAAGAGTTGCATGGCTTCCTTTCATGCCTATATAGTCCAGTGTCTAGTCTGCTGAGGCCTTCCTATGAGTAGTGCAATAGACAGACTGGGGCCATAACTTGGTCATTGTTCCAATGTTCCATTAGATGAAGCTATGCAAATATACTGTAAAATCCCAATTATTATATATGGTAATGCCACTTCTAGTATGAAAATTATATTTGGAAATTATTTAGTTAATGAATCTGTATGCGGTTAAAAGTTTATTGCTTTAATTATTATTATGATGACGATCAAATCTGTCGCTATCGAGAAATACTAAAGATTGAATTTTGTAGCTGACTTGGGCTCATGTAGGTCTGTATGTTTATTTAACCATCATTTCATTTCGAATGTTGACAATGCAACGCTGCTACTAGTCCTTAAAGTACCGCATATCTTGGAGCTTTCCAGTCCCTGTGCTAAACGATAACTGCATGTATCTATGACTATGAAAGAGAAATTTATTACTGAAGTGGAAGGGAACTCCCGCAGGATCTGTCTCCTTAAGAACAATGGTTTCTCCTTCCAACAATACTGTTTATATAGCGTGGTGCCAATTGAGATAAGTGATTGATTGAGCTCATGCAAGTTTTCAGTTCTGAATACATAAAATTTCAGCCTTTGGAAAAGGCCAATTTAAATAATGTCATATTTTATATTGCCGGGGTGATATTACTTACTTGTAAATTGTAAGTAATACCATGATATTTTTTTTTATGCTGTTAAGAATGGATGCTATTTCAGTTAAATTTAAGTTAAATTAAAAATTTGTTTCAATTATTACTAGTAAATACTTTGGTGATTGCGAAGTATGAATGAAACTGTTATAGCAGTCAATCTGCGCAGTAACTCAACACATGACAGTTCTACAATATTCATAATTGAACAATATAGACATAACAATTTTATTTAAACTACATTAAAACATGAAATAAATAAAATATTCCTAAGTCTATAAATCAAATTTTACATAATCCCGCAGATACTTGCAAATAACTTGTATATGATAGTTGTTAGTGAAGTGGAAATAATGAAAGAAAAAATAAAGTGCTAACTGTAATCAACATTTATAGATTGACATTGAAAATCCTGATATCAGATTGAGACAAAATAAGAGAAATAAAACAATTCAATACTCAAGTCTGCGAAATTGCCATTAGCGTCTCTTCCTTGTCCTTCTCACATCGCAATAATGAGTCGTGATATTGGGTCAATCGCTCCAGTTGATCTTGCTTGTCCTTGATAAGCGCTTTCAGAACCAGTTGGGCCGAGTTCCTCTCAGTTTCCACCATTTGAAGCCGACTCCGTTTCCCAATCACTTCCAATCTTGCTTCATCGCACTTTCCCCGTATTTCCAACAATGCCTTGAATACTTTCGCAGCTGTTTTGTTGAAGTCCTTGGACTCTGTAAGAATATAAATTAAACAATTATTTTTGAGTAAGCTCATAAACGTTCCTGAAACTGAAACCAGTCAAAAGTTCACTTGAATCTTCTAGGTTGAATTGGAACGCATTTAACTGTGACAAGAACGTCATCACCTTTTCTTCAGACATTACCCACTCATATCATTACAAAAAGCAAGTTTACTTGTTGACTAACAAGCAGCCAAAATCCACACCGCAAATCTGAATGGAGCCACTTTGTATCGCACAATCCCCGCTTAGTTTGCGCCTGAAGTTCATAGAAACCACTGTTCCTAACCCCACTTTTGCACTGCAAAAGCCTGCTGCCTCCTGCAACGAGAAACCTTCTTGGTGGAGTGAGTCCAAAGAGGCTCAAGCTATGCTATGGGAAGAAGACGAGACTGAGTAGGACAATGCTTTTTAGTTCCCCGCTGAGGGAAAAGGATAGGATCGGGACTATCGGGAGAGAGAAGCAGTCAAGTAAAGCGAATTTGTGTATGGGCCTATGGCAAAAACGAGATAGGGGCTTCACAAACAAACTCAAACTATTAGGATCGCTGTGGCGGAGTCATATATGGTATGGTAGTTCCCCCATTCAACATTGAGAAACCCTCATTTTGGCCATCGTTACTTGCAAAGCTGCAGGAAGATTTTGCTACAGCACATTCTCCTTGCAAGTTGAGGTGCTAAAAGTTTGGTTTTTCAAACGGATGGATGAGGCCTCGTTCACTATACTAAAGAAAAACCACTGTATGGGATTCTTGTTCTTGTACGACAATTTATTTTCTGAAGCTCGGCCTCGTAAAGCTAGGTAAATACATCTATCAAAGGCCTTCTCCACCTTTCTCCCACATTTGCACAGAGATTTTTTCCCCGTGGGGTTGTAATGGGTAAGCCGAAGCTCTAGTTAATAATCATTAATCAAACCTAAGTATAATTACAAGACTAAAATATTATAACTTTTAATTTCAATTCGTTTCATAAATCCTTTTCAATTAAGCTCACAACAAACAAACGAGCATGGAATCAATCACCACAATCTAAATATAAAGCTTTCAGTATTTCAGTTTACCCCACACATCTTATTAAAAAAAATCCAGCCTCAATGTAGGCAAGTAACAATTAAAATTTGATATTTATTAAATCCTAATTTAGGTAATTTAGGTTTAGAAAAATACTTGTCGAAAATTTCACATTTAGTTTCGACAGTTGGTGGAGTCAACTGGCCACTGACCATAAAGAAAATATTAGTTAAATAATCATGTCATGAATGAATAAAATAAAACTTTTTTTCAGAGCCGAATTCTGACATTATCCAATAGTGATATCGTAGGATTGGCATAATAATGAAAATGATAACGAAAATGAAAATTAACTGTTCAAATAGTTAAAAAATGGAAAATAATTGACTTTGTTCCTTCATTTACCCCAAACGTCTCATTCAATGCAATTCACTGTAGTGCAGAGAGTGCATAAGAACAAAATTGCTCAGCGGGAAGGTTGACGGGCATAAAAGTAAATCTGTTTTTGCATCAGCTCTACTGAACTGAACTGTATTTGCACGTGTGTTGTTGTTATCTCGACATCAACATTCAAGCGAATTGCTCTACTGACTCTAGTCATTTAAAAGTGTTTTTAATTAAGTTTCTCACCTGTTAAGTACTGATTGATTTCCGTTGTGATATCATCATTCAGCTGATGGTGATCCGGGTGAAGGAGCCGAATTTTCTTGGTCAGCTCGTCCATATACAGACCATTCTTATTTAGGAAGTCCTCCGCCATTTCTCCGCCCTAATCAAGTTGAACCGCAGCAGTTATTTTATCACGTAATATTTTTAAATGCTGGTTTTAATTAATTTGTGAGGGATATTGTTGGTAGCTAGGCTGATTATGTTGTAGTAGTGAACATCTGAAAAGTCATAGAATGTTTGTTGAGCTCCCGCAGTTACCATGGTGACTGTATCGATCCGTCTGTGTTTAAAGTGGGGCCGGCAGGAGCAGCATTGTTGATTTTATTATGTATCTGATTTTGGTGATGTTGATGTCTTCTAGATAGCTGGGAAAGGTCTGGACTTTTTGAAGTTTGAAAAATGTCTGGAGAGAATAAGGGGCCTCAACAGCCAATTGTGCTGAATGATGACCAGTTCAAGTCCACAATTTTGGCGCTGTTAACCCCAGAGACTAAATGTATGGGTACAGTCATAATCCCCAGGACGTATGGTCCAGTCGTCATCAAAAGCAATGAAGAGAAATTGATCGAGTCCGTGTTCGAAAGCTGCGCATTTAAATGTTTTATGAGTTGCACATTGGGTAACGATTGATTAATTCATGTCCATTTAGCAAAATTATTATTTTTAAATGCAATTACTAATTTCAGTTGCAAATATATCTTTGGTTTTAGGTTATGGCTTGGGGGGAGTTATTGGCCTCTTCTCGGCAAGTGTAAATCCTACGATAACAGGTCCCGATGCAAAACAGCAAACTGCTCGAGAGGTTTTTCGGGATATGAAGGCCACAACAATGAGTCACGCAAAGAATTTTGCGATGATTGGTGCCATGTTTGCTTCAGTAGAATGTGCAATAGAATCGGTAAGGGGATTTCTAATTTGATGGGATATTTTTGGTTAACTATTATTTTGTTAGGCTATTTTTAGTAAATAGCGACATTAGCGACAGGAGCTCAACTCAATTCGTTTCTGTTTCTGTTACAGTATCGTGGGAAAAGTGATTGGAGGAATGGAACCAGCGCGGGTGGAATCACAGGCGGCTTAATTGGTCTCCGAGGTAAGATTGTCAAAACTTAATTGAGACTAAAATAATTTATTGTTGGGATTACTTTAATCTTTAATTAACGGAATGCTATTGTTTGTTTTTTTCAGCTGGAATCAAAGCGGGAATGTTCGGTGCCGCAGGCTTTGCAGCGTTTTCTACTGTAATCGATTATTACATGAGGCATAGATAAATTGTAATTATTAATAACTAAAGAAAAGACTACTAAACTTTGTAGGATAAGTTTTGTTCACATGAGATTGTTATTTTCACTTTATTAATGTAATTAAATGTAATTAGTAGTTATACGATATCGCATTTAGATATATAAAGTTAGTAGACGGTAATAGTTTACACAATATTATTGTATGTAAGTGTTTAGTAATAAACCTTATATAACCTTACAGTAAAATCAAATCAGTCGATTAATTTCTGTTTCGAATTTTTATTCATAATCATAAATTTGCTTAAAATGACAGATAATTATGGAATAGGAATACTTTTTACTATGAGATAGCTTCAATTTTAGTTTTTTTCGTTTTATGTTAACGGAATTTTGTAAATACGTTGCAGAAGTGCATATGACATGACAGCATTACATTTTATAATATCACAAACTTCATTCAGTGGATTCTTCTATTGATTATTATAACTTTTGTATGAGCCAGCCAACTCCAGAAGATATTTATCTGGATTATCCTTCCATTCTGGATTTTTTAAATCGATCTTTTTATTTTTCTCCACTTGCTTAGCCTCCCATTTTCGTAAGTCCGCTTGTGAAACTCTAAAACATCATAACAACGGATTAGACAATTCATTTAGTTTTTTTTTCAAAGTTGCATATATATATGTATATATTGTCTACGATTAAGTAGTCGAGTTTATTATACTCACTTGACTTCTGGAGGCGCACAGCCCCAAGCTATAATTCGAATGATTGCGCAAGGGATTCCTTGATAAGAAACGTAGGTGAATTCCGGTTTGATTGCAATCAATGGGTTTCGTGGATTCTTTCCCATTTGAATGCCAAACTGGTAGCCACGAATTGAAAAATTGGAATAGAGGGATTTCGCTCCACCTAGAAGTAAAAAAACATTTTTCATTTTCATTTAATAATATAATGCTCCAAAAATCCTCATTTATGTCAATATAACCTGGTCATAATATGTTTATCTGTACTATATTATAACAATTCACCAACTATAACACGTCATTATATTTATTAATAAGTTATTGTGTTATCGTTTCTTTCCTTACGTTCAACAACTCTAAATTCCGGCTTCACCATGAACAATGCGGAGTCCTCTCCACCCCAATACTGGGAGCTTTCCCTCCACTCAATGTCCGATGCAATGCAGAACAAGTAATCGTTATCCGCCTTTATAAACAACAACGTAGGTCCCCGATAGTTGAAAACATGATGTTGGAACCGATTAGTGCTCAGTCCCTGCTCCTCGCTATCATACAATAAGGTCCAAGTCTCAGTAACTGGTCCTTCTTTTCTTCCCAACTGTAAAAATGACGGAATGCAAATTGTCATATTTAAACAAATGGTGAAGTTTTTGTTTATAACCCATTAACTGGAAACCAACCGTTTCCATGAGTTGCTCGGGTGTTGTACAAACAGAGCTTTGGCGGGATGTAGACATTTCTGGCTTCTTTTGCAAACTGGTAAGATATCTCTCAGGTAAGGAGGATCTTAGAAGCCACAAGAGAACTGGATGAATTAAACTGGAAATGGGATCATCTGCAGCATCCTCAGCGGCGCCTTTGGAATCTTCACCCTTGGAATCTTCATTCTCACTGGATTTTGCAGTCTTAAGGTTAGTGGGGACCTGCCCAATTGTAATAAAGTATAATCATATAACATGGATTAGATTATTAGGCACACGTAAAATGTCAATTGATTTTTTTTCATGACTTTTTACAATCTTTTTTATTTTTTAAATATAAATGTCATCGTTTAAGAAATTACCGAGCTACTACTGCTTTTCCTGCCGCCTTTGAGGTGGCCATAACTAGTTGTAAGCTGATGCGTAATGTGCTTATGGAGGGGATTGACAAGTCTTGGAATGTTCGTAAGTATCCAGGTAGAGAGGAAGGAGATGGACATCTCTGTTTTGACGTTGTACTGAAATTAAAAATATTTGGATTTTACAGATATTTTTCATACGCATTTATAAATACATGGACCGGTCGATGCCGTTTGATGAAATAATGTAATCGGATTTGAATGCAAATGGCAATTAATTAAAGACATAACATATATATAACATAACATTTTAATAAATATACTATCAGCAGTCTGAGCTCATCAATGAATATACACAGATGTACTAACTATGGCTATATTAAAGGAGCTTACAGCGGATTTAGAAACAGCTTCCATCCATGACAAAGCTGCCGGTGAGTTGTCTGCGGATTGATCATCGTCATCAGCGCATTTTATCCTATACTGGATTTTATACATGGCATACGCACAGCGTAGGAAATCCATGAATGAGCTTTGGCTTAGCATTTCTTTTCCGCTGGAAAACAACTGAAAAAAAAATAAATTGCATGTTTACAAACGATTTTTCTAAATTGACTATGTAAATGCAAGATACTGATTAAAAGTAATTTAAAGTTCACCTTTAAGTAAAACAGAACTTGAGCTTTGTCTGTAATCGTTTCATAAATTTTTTCACTGCCTCGGATGAATTCATCTTCGCTGATGGTCTTCTGCGGTTCGTCTTTCGGAGAGTAGTACTTCCATAAGTAGTCTGCGAGAAGGTGGCAATGACTGAATACGTTTTTCTGCGAAAGTAATTTAAACATTGATGTAAAATGAATTTTAAATGCTACAAACATGTTAATTTTTAATGAATTTTGATATTTTAGTATAAAAACTTCATGAATTATGCTGGTCAACCTCACCTCAAGCATTTCTCGGGATATCAAGGTTTGTCTACTGTAGCCCGATAACTCCGACAGAGCCTGTAAAAACAGAAGTTATTTTTTTTTTAAATACAATAATTTCTAATTCCACATTATTCACCAAAATTATCGTAACCGTGACTCCTCAAGGCTCAATTAATCAAAATACAGATAGAACTCAACTAAACATTAAAAAAATATTACCTTGGTTAGCTGGTCCAAATTCATGGTCATTGTGTATGATCACTGTTAACTGCCAATTAGCTTCTAAATTGTGTATACGAATGTTTACTTTTCAATATTAATCTTCTCAGCAAGCACCTACTGTTAAAATCCTCGTATATGTTAGGCCTTTTATTATTTCTAACGTTCACATAAGAGCACTGGAATGATCACTGTAAATCCTATTAAATATCGTAAACAAATCCAAACATTTTAGTTACTCCAAGTCCAATGCTAAACTTTTCCAGGAACAAAAATCAGCTTTGAACCTGTTTGGTGACCTTGGAACCAGATGATCACCACCGAGCACCGTATCGAAATGGACCGAATTTGCTATACTGTCTAGATCAGAAGAACTAAAGAACTTCTTTTTCTGCAGAGGAAAAATCTAGCCTGGATTTGAACAAAGTCTTTTCTTAAATCCGAACTTCCAGCCACATACAAACAAACAAATGCCCTTCCACCATTTGGGAATATTGTTTACAAACTAAAGTAAATGGGTATTTTTTTTTTACAAAACGCTGCTCTGTAAGCGTTGTTATAATCTGTATTAAATTAGCAACTTCAATTTCCACTCGCCCTGCTTATCCAAATTTAGTTTGAATGAGTTTAACTTTATTTTTAAGGCAAAGGAAAACTATGAACGACCTCAACATGTGTGGTTAATTGTCACTTCTGGACTGACTCTTGCAGCAAGCAGAAATGAGAAATGACTGAGAATGAGTCAGACTGAATGAAATGGATTTAAATATAGGATTGAGCTGATTAATAAATATTATCGAATGTGTTTACAATGTATCCAGTTTTAGGTTATCCACCCTCTACCCTGTAGCTTCATTTAAAAAGCAAAAGTGTTTATGGAAATTGGAAGCTGACTTATTACTTGATGACAAGGATAAAGGCCTTAGTAATAGAAACAGTGTCACATGTACATAACAACAGAAGCCAACAAATCTTTATTGACTGGGTGGTGGTCCTCTATTGTCTATGATTCAAGTTATCGTGATTTTTGTCTTCTTATGATACACACCTTATCTACATGACCATATTTACGACTTCATAAAAATTTAACTATATATTGTTTACAAGTTTACAATCTACACTATACCAATCGAATCCATAACTTCAACTTCTGCCTTGAGCTTATTGTATTGCATTGGAGTGGAGCTAAGTATAGTAAGTATTTAATATTTTTAGTATCAGAAGTGGCCAGCTCCACACGTTGCTTTATGTAAGGAGTGATACAAAGTAGCTGGACTACAGAAAACCGTCAAAATCTTGGTTTACAAAAGGAAATTGAGCTTTAAAAAAGGAATATATTACACTTCATTCAAATTCATGTAACCCTTTATGCTGAAGCCGTACTAACTGTGGCGTCGACGTCACGCCAAATTTTCACTTTTAGTTATTTCACTTCTTCGGTTCCTGAGACATAAAAATATATTTTGCTGCGCACGGGTCTTGGAGCAGAAATAATTAAAAAATACACCAGATTTTTTCACAATTTTTTACAGTTAGTTGTTATAAGATTTCTGGTTTTGAACGTACTTTGGGCCAGATAGCTTTTAGAAATACATACAGTCCCAACTTCTCCTCTTTAAAGTACCGGGAGGTTTCTTGGTTTTAATTGTATTTTTCTGGAAACAAGTGGCACTGCGACAGATGGATTCCTAAATTGTGTTTTCACTGGAGAGGTGCGACAATTGCTTCGTCTGTTGTTCTTTTGGTATACCTCGGAAAATTCCCTTTTGATTTTTTCATTCGATGCCCAGGAAATCTTGTGATTAAATAAAAAATTAAGCAGTTTAATTGTAGTGCATAATGGTGTATCGTTAAGCAACCTTCTTTTTTTAAGTTCAAAGATATTAACGGTTTTATCCAGTATCAGCAATTAAAAACACCCCCTTATTAACTCTGACTATATCATGTCGCCTATATGCATCTCGACTTGTAATACCAACAAACAACACAATGGATATTATAAGTTTAATTACTTTTCTTCAAATGGCTTGTCTCAGTAATGCGGATATTCATGCTGGTATTTAACATACGTAAATAATTTTAATGTAAGTATTTACAAAGTAATAACAGCATTAACGATAGCAATGTTATTATGATATGATAGACAAGTAGGCTTTACATAAAATTGCAATTTAGATTGGTAGTACCTTCCATGCACATTTATTTATTGAAATATCATTGGATTTTTTTTTTTACAAATAAGACAAGTTTTTGGTTGTTACTGGAAACCGCAATAAATAAAAAATTGCGATTCCGAAACTGCATATAAGTGCTTTTCATAAACATCAAGCGAGTCTTTGTTCCCGTCATGCTCCCTTTCCTTCTTTCATTTTCACATTTGACAGTTCATAGAAAAGTTGAACTTGAAACAGTATGCAAATAAATAGAGAGATGAGATGATGATGATATGATGAGCATGAGGCACGAGGACTTTTTGATCCATCTCTCTCCCGTCAAAGTTCATAAAGCAGTTTCTGAAACGGCCAAACCATTCCCTCTTCCCTGCCATGCCATACAAATGGTAAGGAGAAGAGTCCGTTCTTTATCTTTATCCTCTGCTGTGGGTATACTCACACATGCATTCATCTCATTCCATCCACATCCACCACGTAACTTACAATGCATGGGAAGCATATCCCCCCACGAACACCCGCATAGGAGCTGCACACCATCACTTTAACCAAGGCAAGTACGGTCGCTCCAGCTCCTCTGTAGTACTACAAGCATACACGTAGAAGATAGCACGGTTTTCCACATGGGTGTCCCTCCAATGCTTTCCGCTGCGGTCTGCTCTCATTCACAACTCGTACACTGATTGGCTATCCCTCTCATATCATTTTCCTTTTTGACCGTTGACTATTTTCTTGGCAGGGACAAGAGGCTTTTCTTCCTTGCATGAGCTCCTCCATCAATCATCATATCCAAATCATATCCCTGTGTCCAGTGTCCTTTGAGGAATCGGTTTTGCAGGGAAGGGATAGGGAATGAATGAGCAGAGTGAAAAGTTCAACAGTTTCAACCTCGCTGCTCGTCAGTTGTAAAGTTGGAGAAGACGGGATCGACGGAGCAGTGAACCCACTTCTACTTCTACAATTTCGTCGGTTGATCAAGTTAACTTTCGCAAGGTTTTTTTCAGTTGTCATCGTTTTTAAATAGTGATTCTGGAGCTGTGAATTCATCAGTGGATGAGAGGTAATGGAGCTGTGCTATTTTTTTTGTTAATTAAGTTGATTTTTATCTGGAAAATAAGTGGTGAAAAAAAGCGGGGAGAGAGGAGGGCAGGTCAGTGTGCTTGGTGGAACTGTCAATGACGAAGGACAGTGTCACTTATGTAGTAATTTGGATTGCCAATGAGTCCACGAGTGCCAGTGTTGGGCTGTTCCATTGTTCAATGACACTGACCCATCAATTTTTTATGGATTTATGTGTCAGGTCGCAGTAACGTTGTGCTGTATTATCTGAGGTATCTAATAGTTTTTTTGTTACAGGGTCCTCACTAATTTTGGACCATGGACGGCAAGACAGATCCAAAGAAGGGGGCGACCCATAGCTCCACCCAGGGCGTGGAGCTCACGATTGAGATGCTTCGGAGGGAAATAAATGGGATGACGACTACAATAACTAGGAACACGTCAGGCATATTTCAGCAGAGTATGACCTCGGTGAACCAGGCGATGGAGGAAAACAAGATGGAGAATGAGAAACGAGCCAAAGAGCAGAGGCAACGACAAAAGAGAGAGGCTGAGAAACGGCAAAAGGATTACGAGGCCACTATCCAACATTGTGAAGAGCAAATGGAAGAACATCAGCGGACTATCAATGAGCTACGGGGGAGGTTAGAAGAATGTAGGACTGCCAAAAACCAGGCTCTGCTCCAGCTTTCAGAAGCTCGAAATCACTATGAAAAGGAGGCGAAGGAGTTGCAGAAGATCTTGTCTAAAACAATGAAGGAGCTGTCACTCCTCCAAGACAAACGTAAGCAGGATATTTCGGCAAGCTCCAAACTGGAGCAACTGGAGGAGAAGTTGGACGAGTCTCAGCGAGAACTGAAGGAGGTCCGGCGTAATGCAGAAGATCTCGCCGGCAAATTAGAAGCAAAAGAGAAAGCCTTTGGTGAACTGGAAGTTGCATATCAGGAGCTTAAAGAATCCAACGAAACTGTTGAGAAGGATGTAAGTGAATAGATTTCTTTTATTCTTTTTTTTAATTTATGATTTTTAATAAAAGTCATAATGACCCTGTGTCTTTTATATTTTCAGTATACTGCAGTAAAGGCAAAGATGGCAGATTATTTGGCAGAGTTAAAAGAAAAGTCAGAGCAGAGCTCACTATGCAAAGTTCTTGAAGATCAGTTGGAGAAGGCGCATCAGGATCTCAGTGAAGTTAGGCAGGAACTTGCTCATGAAAAGTCTCGATCCAACAAGTTGCAGGAAACGGCGACCAGTATTCAGCAGAAGAAAAAGGACGATGACAGCTTGTACATACGGAAGATTGCTGATTTAAATTGCGAAGTAAACCAACTTCGTGCGGAGAAGAGGGAGATGGGACGGAAAATCAAAGGCGAGGAGCGTTACGTCCATAAAATGGAAGACATGAAAACAGCCTTTGAAGCGGATTTGGAAGACCAGAAGAAGGAGTTGCGTTTACAAAAGGAACAACATAAGGAATTAACGTCAACCCTGGATGACCTGAAGGCTCAGAATAAACAGTTAGAAAAAACGTCGGAGGACCTTACTCGTCGGGCTGAAGCTGCTGAACGTAAGGTGACTACGTGTGAAACTGTCATTGAAGAGAAAACGCAAATCTTGAATGAAATGTCAGAGCAGTTGGAAGGGAAAGACCGTGAAATTAAAGGGCTCAAGGAAAATGTAGAACTCCTAAAGAAGACTTCAACCGTTCTGGATGAACAACTTGGCACTTTTGAAACGCTTCTGCAGGAAAAGGATCAGGAGATCAAAGCAGGGGAAAATATGCGCATCTTAGTTGACACTGAAAATAAGGAACTCAGAGAACAGCTTAGACAAACACGGATTGAACTCAACGAGTCGAAAAGCATGGCAGCCTTTGTGGAACAGCGAATGCAAAGCACTGAGAATAACTTGGAGACAATTACTAAATCCAAGGATTCAGAAGTATGCGCCGTAATTCAAAAACTGGAAATCGTTGAGATGCGTTGTCAACAGTTGGTGGCGGAGATGGCTAACATGACAACTCAGCAAAGTAATCTGGAAGCTGAGAATTTTGAAATGAAGAAAGAGCAGGAATCTTGGAATGCTGAAAGAGACAAGAATACTCGCGATCTTCATGGTCTTCTCAAGTCAGTTTTGGAAGCCAAAAATGTCAACTGCCAATTAGCTTCACAATTGGATCGAGCAAATTGTGATGCTAGAAGATATCTGGACATTATAGAAGAACTGGAAGCAAAGCTAACAGAGCTGGAGAAGACGTTGACCGTGAAGGAGGTTAAATACAACACCATCACTCAGCAGCAAAAGAAACTGATTGATCATCTTACTGAACAGCTTTCCATTTACCAGGAAAAGCATGAAAAGAAAAAGAAAAGGGCAAATATCTTCACACCAAAACGCCACGAAAGGGAACCAACTACTTCCAAAACTCAAGGCTCCTTATTTCCACAGAGAGCCTATTTGACTCCTACGTTTGTTAGTGCGACTGCAGCCCATTTGGAGCAGGAAAAATTGCAAGTAATGCAATTGGAAGCAACTCGGGAGAATTTGAAAAGTCATCTGCAGAATCTACAAATGAATGCTACTCCCGTTACTAAAAGAACTCAAACCTTGCCTGCCCCCAAGAAAGAGGATTGCGTCTTGCTGAAGGAGACTTCTAATACGCTTGCTGTTGCTGAAGGACGTGCAAAGGTGGTTAAGGGAAAGCGACACAGGTAATGTGTTTCATATATTTATTATTAATATTTTTCGAATTCAAATCCCAATTAATCCCTAGTATTTCAAGCTTACCTAGTGACTATTATACAAATATTTAATTTGCCTTGTTTCGCTCGTCTTTGACAGATTTTTGGAAACGTATTGTGAAAAGGATACCCGCTGTGCAGTATGTTGGGAGTCAATTTTTGTTGAAAGGCCTGTATCAAAGTGCGAGGAGTGTGCTGATCATTTTCACCAAAGCTGTGTCGCAGATGCCGGTGAAAATTGTGGAATTATTAGAAAGGCTGCTCTTGAAATTCAATCTGCAATTCGTAGCCCTTATTGTCCACAAGTGCTTGACGAGGAGTTCAACAAAGGATGGGCTCATGTCTACACGTAATTTTTTATAGTCTAGTCTTGTTTTTTTATACTTAATTTATTATCTCCCTCCGTGAATTTATACCATATTATTTGCATTAAATGTACTTTAGGGGGACCATGCCAGAGCCAGCGAGGCGATATGTAAGGATTGAAGATACATCTTTGAATGTGTACTTGTCAGACCATCTTAAATCCAAACCCGTGGAATCTTTCAAATTGGACGAATACACCACAGTAACTACCGTTTAAATGCTTTACAAAAGGGCAATATATATTTAATTTTGTGATATAGTGTAACTTGTAATTTGGAAATAATTCATTCGTTTTGTTTTAGTTGTCCTTCCGGCTTGATTTAAAGAAGGAGCCTGCATTGAAGCCTATGAAGGAGAACTTTAATTTTGGTATCAAAATTGTCTTCTACACTGGCCAGGAAGAATCACCTTACATTTTTATGTTCCTGGACAACAAAATTGAGAAGCGCTTTTGGAGTCGGGCTATCAACAAATATTCCAAGATAAAGTTCTTAACAGGAGACGAGACTCTATTTTCCGATCTGAGTTTCCGTGGGGATGAGAAAAGGCACAACTATGCAGTGAACTTGTTGGAAAAATCTTTGTTGGAGTTCAAGGGAACCAATTCTGTCTACGTCAACTGTATCATTGTCTTCCCTAAGTCTCGACAGTACGTGTTGGGGTGTGAAGATGGTCTCTACTCACTGAAAGCGATTGGTGCAAAACCCGTTAGAATCCAGGGACCTGCGTCTGTCTCTCAGATTGAGTTGTTGGAAGACGCTCGGTTAGCAGTATTCGTTGAAGGTATGATACTTTATTGTGAAATAGTTTTATTTACATTAATGAGTTAGTTAGCAGTGAATCCAAATATTTAATACATGTATTTGATGTATTATGTAAATATAGGAGAGAATAAAGTTATTGCGACTGCTGAACTTCGGCTCTTCAAGAGTTGTGCTGAAGCTGCTGAGTGTTCTGAGCCTAAACTGACTATGGAAGTTGTTCCAAATACAAAAGACTGCTACAATCTTTCCTCGCGATGCTACTCCATGGATGACACCGTTGTTGTTGCAGCTAGCGGGAGCACTTTGATTATCTGTACAATGCGTGAAGACAGGAAGTCATTGACCGTTGTCCGGGAATTAAACATCAAGGAGTTTTGTACCAGTCTACTGATTACTCCGTACTCTGTTCTCTATGGGAACTCTGATGTGTTCGAACTTGACACCCAGACTTTCCGTGTAGAAGGTAAATACTGCAGACTCGTTTTTTTTATTCATGTTCAAAAATTGAAGATATACTTATATATGTATTGTAAATTCAGATACATTTACATGTATTAAACGATGTGCATTTTTTAAATTTAATTACAGAGTTTTTGGACATCTCCTTTGACTCTATTTATTTGCTGAAGAACGTGTATGAGAATTACGGAAACTATCCGATTGCTATTCTGGACGTGACTGAGAGTAACGGGTGTGAGGCTATGGATCCGGAGTATCTGATCTGCTTTCAAGATATTGGCCTATTTGTGAACAGCTTTGGACAACCTACTCGGGACGGTGATCTGTTGTGGACTAATGTGCCCTTGTGTGTTGGTAATGTCAAATATTAATTACTTACTGTCGTTATTGTTTTTTTTACATTTTTCACTAAGGAAAAGTGGGTTAACTCATGATTTCTTAAATCTAGCATATCAACATCCATTCCTGTACATATTCCACCATTCAAATATCGAGGTAAAGAAGCTGGAGAAAAATTCTTACCGAAATTTCGTCACCAAAGTTAATACTACTTCCAAAAAGGGTAAGAAATGTGAAACAGTCCAACAGCGCGTGTACACTCCAGTTTCACGATTCTATCCTGTCAAGTTGAAGTCCAAGTCGGCCCCACGATACGTTGGAAAGGGGGATGAAGGAGTTGTTTTCGCTTTCCAAGACACTGGCTCCACCAAGGTATGATTGTAAAAAAGGAGTATTTGCATTATTCCTACTTCTTATTTATAATTATCATAATTACATGATAATAATTATTTCAATTAACCTAAACCATTTTATTATTTGAAAATGATTGCAGGTAATCGAACTTGTTGCGTCTTAGCGGGAGTTACATCATTTCCAGTGAATATTTCTACACAGATCTCTATACTAATCGTCGATTCAAACTTTGTTAAATCCTCAGTCATTACACTTATTCTTATGTACATTAAGTACACTTGTTACAAAATTTTAGTGATTGCTCACTGTAGTAGGTATTATTTGTAAATCGTAAGTATTGTCATGGTATTGTATGCGTAAAGGTATGGTTTATTATTGGTCAGAGACTTGGAAAGGTTTACAATGGAAGGTTTTTTAGGTTATAACTTACTAACTAGAATTTTATGTAATTCAAAAAAAAACATGCTACTTTAAAAACTATTAGGAAAATAAAAAGATACGCGTAAAAGTACTGTTTTTGGCGTAACCTTTTGTATTCTAATATACTATGCATAATCTTATTACTAATATTTTGAAATATTAGAATGGTTAAATTATTTAATAAATTGCGCTTTTTCATAATCAATTAATTAATTTTTGAATTTAAATACATATGTGTTACGTATTTCTGAGTTATCCATTTCCAGAAAAAATCATGACAGGCACATACATGTATATCCTAATAGTCATAGTCATGTAGGGAAATCTAGCTTCATACTTCCTGGAAGAGTTTTGCATTCTGCTGGACAAAGAACTTGATTCCAGCTGTCTCTCCAACGTAGGATTTCTCATTTTGGAAGGAAATGGATGGCGGGATGTGTACAGCTATTCTCATGTACAATCATATTGTGCTAGAAACTTACAAGCATTTCTCCAGGAAAAAAGAAACATTTAGCTCTCGTTTTATTTTATCAGATCATAATCACTTTGTTCACCTATATTCATAGCTGCTGGAGCTGACAGTTGTGTAAAGCTAAAAGCTAAAAAGTGCTTCATTCACATACTTTTCATACATTTGCTCTCCCTTCCACTTCATCAGTTATACATAATTTTGTCATAAAAAGATTGATTTGAATTCCCTTTCAACTAATCAGTTCCACTCTGTCAATTCTTCCATAGCTAAACTGCCGCTCGTTGCAGTCTTTTAACCAAATTGAATTTAAACGGGGAAAATAGAGTGTAATCTATTATCGAACAGGATGAAGTGTTTTTGCAGATCGGCCCTCCTACTCGTACGAGAAAAGCATTGGGCTCTGTTATCATCATCCAAGCCACGGAGTCTTCACGTGTCTTCTTCGGCACACAAGACTCCAGATGGAGATAAGCAGGTATGTAACAACGTATGCATGAAGTATAGTATGTATATTATCTAATTCATCTTTATAATGAAATGATTATGCAATATGTTTGCAGCTTGTAAATACCAAGCATTTTTATTTAAAAGTTATAAGCTTGTATAGATATATCCATTTGCAGAATTGCAGCAAGATACATATATTCATGCATGAAGAAAGTATCATGTTGCAGCTTATTCAAACTCAAAGTGTTTGGAAATTAAGCCAATTGACATTTCTCTTTGGAAATGATTTTTCTAGTCATGTTCTAATAGTCAACTTGGCATATGCTTGCTGCATGAATTGAAAATTTTGCAACTGTAAGCTACTACAAACATTGCATCATATATGCTAGTTTTTATGGCATTACATCAAAAGAGCAAAGATTTCATCAGCCAGTCGGTCTCAAGTAGTACTGGATTTACTGGATATTTGTCTTCATTTTTTCCCACTTTATAGCTCCGAGACAAATTCTTTCTAGCTTTCAATTTCTGGGATGATTGCCCTTCTCGCTGCTCTAGGGCACTTGTTACCAAGCTTTTGGTTAACTTTTGCGAGTAATTGTGTCAGTCAATGACAAAACTCTGTGGGATATTGCTAAAGATTTTCATGAAACTGACCATATATAATCATCCTGAAGTTAATCGGCACTCTTTCGGAAGGATATTATGATATTGATATATAATTTTATGTAATCAAGTCAGCCCATTGTATATACGTAATTGGATTCTAAAGGTCATCTCATCATGCATTACACTATTCTCCCAATCGCAATTAATCAAGTGAACATAACTAATAAGTAGAAATTATCAAGGTTTCTTCCGTCACATAGATATAGATTTGATCTTTTGCATTTTACGTAACTTGGAAAACTCGGCAGTTTATCAAAAGTCAACCTATCATCATCATCCCGTCAGATAAAGCAAATCAAAAGCCCTTGAGATAAATTTGTTGAATCCTTCCAGGTGGAGGATAGAAAGGGAAAATCAATAAAAAAGAAACTATTTCTTAAAACGTTTTGATAATTTTTTACAACCCATTTAACTTTGAAGAAGTTGATAAGAAACAAGTGAATATTCACTTGCCAAATCTCAATAAATGTTCGAAGCGATGAAATTTTCATTCTAAAGTTACTATATACATATCTGTCACGTATGTCCACAGTTCAAATGTTCATTTCGCAGGCATCCGCAAAGAGTGACGCTATGAAAAGTGACGCCTGCTCAAAAAAATTTCAAAGTCCAAATTTTCGTCGAGGT
>JAQGAH010000394.1:0-41856 GCA_034696885.1 Lepidocyrtus paradoxus | reverse complement strand
TATTGTGTCCAACACGACCAAAGTTGATTTGGTTCAACATTGGTGCTTAAAAGTTTGTATTGTGCATTTAAATATCAAAAATCAAGATTTTTTCTGAAAAATTACATAATAATTTTGCACTTTTTGGCTTTTTTCTGGTGTTGATGTTAACCGATTGTGTTGGTTAACGAACTCGATTCGTCTCTTTGCCAAACAATTATACTAACAGAAAGAAAACACAAAAAATTCAAAACTGTAGACGCCATCGTGTTGACAGACAGACAGACAGACAGACTGACCAGACGATCTTAGTAACTTGCGTTTCACCTAACGGTCACAAGTTAATAATCGGCGGAATCAAAAGTAGACCGATCCTCATGACGATTACCTTTTCCACCACCCTAGATGTCCACCAGGATTAACTCCACTACATACCTCACCGGTTTTGGGAACAGCCGAACTTCTGAGTTTGAAGAACAAATGGATGAAATCTTTATTGAATTTATATTTTAAGTTAATTTGTTCATTTTACTATCACAACCTCAAAATACTTTTGCTTGATATTAAAAAATCCTATCCATCCTGAGAAATAAAATATATTTAAGTATAACTAGCTTCTAATTTTGTTCCAAATTCTCTGAATCAATGAGCCACTCCAAACACCGATGGAATGGTTGTGGTGATAATATAAAAACACAATAAAACGGGAAAAGTCTGGAAAATGTTGAGAGCTAAATTTTTGAACACATAAATTTTTATTCGGTGGATTTAGTCGTGAATACATCTTATAGGGACGTTAAATGAGGACATAAAAGATTTTCCCATAAGGCGTCCTCAGTGGAAATCCCCATAAGGCGTCCTCAGTGCATTTCCCCATCTACCGTCCCCATAAGGCGTCCTCAGTGGAAATCCCCATAAGGCGTCCTCAATGGAAAATTGCATCTGCCGTCTACATAAGCAAATCAAACAAACTTTTACATCCAAAATGACGGCAGATGTAATTTCAAATGTAATTTCAGATGTAATGAGCAGCCAAATGGAGTTTGATTATAAATACGAAAATAATGTCTATTCTAACCTAACCTAACCTAAATTATTTTGATAGAATAAAGCATGTAAAATTTACTTCTTCTTATAATTAACAGAATTTCACTGATTCTTTTAAAATCAAAATTTAATGTTCATATAAACTAAATTATATAAAGGTAAGCTAATTAAGCTTGTAGGTTCATACCTCCACAAGCCTCTCGGCATTCTTGAATCGCATCCCGAGCAATATAGCTCATCAAAGGTTTGGCAGAGGAAGTAAGCGCATGGATTTCATAACCGGCCATTGCCAAATCTAATTTCTCATCCCCACCTGTAAAACGACTTATCAGAAATACGACAAATTCATTCCATAGCGTGTCACTAAATGACTTCAAAACGTAGGTTGCTGCGAGGTATGGAAATAGTCGCCATTGTTGCAGTTGGTACTCCATAACGGGTAGCTCCTTTCCAGCAGAAGTTTCTCCATTGTTTCCAAACTGACGGCGGACGGCACTGTACCGGATTGCAATGGGTAGGGCAGTGGCTAATTGACCGACGGTCATGCTAATCACGCCAACCCTACCAGCGCTCAAATTGCCGAGCTGAGCGCCGAACCTTTTGTTTGGGTCCTTGAAAGGAGTGCAATAACGGCCATCTTCTGTCACGTCTCCGTTTCGATTTAAAAGACAGTCTCGTGGAATAGCATAATGGTCGAACATCATGAACCCATTATCTACTCCATTAAGTCCGCATTTATGCCCCATATCTCCAATTTTGACCCCAGGGTAAGTTGAATATGTTTTTGGATTTCGAACAGGTACAACAAAGCAATGCAGCCCGTGACACTTCCCATCCGGTGTGTACAGTTGAGCGTATACAAATGCATGTGTGGCTGTCTTTCCTACAATCAAGATTTTTAAAGAAAAGCGTCATTTCATAAAATGATGATGCCGGGAAGCAAGATTTATTTACAAAGTTGGTCATACCTAAGCCTCCAGACCATGCTTTGGCAGCTTCAAAATCTGGAGTGTGTAAAGTGAAAGTTTGGTCTTTTGGGTTGAAAGTCGCAGTCGTTCTCATTCCTCTAGTGTTTGTCCCATGACTTATTTCCGTTAGAGCGACACAGCCAAAAACCTGCAATAAAAAGGGGCGAATTGGGTAAAAAAATAACTTGATGATGCACTTAATGAATTTGCAATTAATGAAAAATTACAGTTTTGTAAAATATTGAAACTATATATTTGTACTTGCTTTGTTCTGGTAGCATTTTTCAATGTAATCAAAATGTTTTGCAGTTCCCATTCCTCGGATGGCATTCATGAAGAACTCGTACATGACCCACATCTTTACAGCCATGGACCAATCATATTGCCCCAATGCTGTTTGTAAGGCATTCATCTACAGGAAAAATACCAAATACTGTCATCATAACGGAAAGTGATAGTAAAGTAAAAGTACTTTCGAATCATCACTCACCAATCTGGAGTCCCCAATCGCATCAGCTTCAGGTAAAAGATCGTAGTCCCTAATTTTTAAAATTCTTTGCATGGTCAACTTCCGCTCCTCCTCCAGGGAAAGATCCTCGTCCGAGTGTGCAAATAAAGGATCATTTTCCAGGGTTTTCCATACTTTATGCTGAATTTGGTTTTGATGCAAAAAAACAATTTACGATTGAATAGGTACGTAGAATTTTAGGTATTATTGATGATATCTCAAAGTTAGTGTTTCCTTATTAAAATTTTTATGTGTACCTTGAAACGGAGAACTTTCTCATCCTCATGAACTAAAGCCATACGTTTCCAGTCGAAGCTGGCTTGTTCCCGGTACTCGTCCAATGGACCGGATGGAAAGTCAGGAAGAAACTCCTGGTCTTCCTCCATTTTAAATTTTTTTTATCGAAATTGATAGAGCGCCCAATATCCTTATGGTAAGTTTCTTATTCAATTCGAAGCGCCAAGTAAACTTTAAGTGTTTCTCTTATCCCATTTTCAACAAAATTGATAACTCATTCATTAACCCATCCCATTATCATGCTATCATGTGACGGTTTTTATATGAACGAACAAACTCAAAAAAGTCGAGGTTAGTGAATGAAAACAAAATCTTGAGATGTGGACTCATTTCCATGCGCAAATTTTCCTTACAATCGCCTCATTCTGAAATGCACAAAACATGATACACTTACTTATCGAACTGTCCAAACTGGATGTCTACGTGGGAGGGTGGGGTGATATGTATTGACATACAATACTATGTGAATCGAGACGATAAGTAATGTAATTATCCTTGATAATGTGCCACAATCATAAGCTGAATAAACAATCCTCAGTTGGCAGATGAGAGACACATTGAGCCTCTGTGAACTATTTCACTACTTGGAATTGTAAGCACTGGATTAAATGACAGCAGATAAGTATTCATGCAGTAGGCAGGCAGTGGCAGCATTACGGTATGATGCAACATTGTTTTCAACAAGAAAGGGTTAGTTATGTGAGTCATGCGTGGATGAAAGCACGTTATATATTTTGTGTGCGAACAACATTCCCAATTTCCAAATATCAAACAGACAGGCAAACAGAATGAGTGACAGAATATATCCCTTTTCTGTGCTGGGAACATACATAGTTTACCAAAGCTTGGTATGATTATTATACACATATCTTTCTTCACGTAAATAGATAATGAAAGCCTATTGAGGTTTTCCTATGTAAATCATCAAATTATGTTTTTCACATGGAGTTTTCCCTTGTAGATGTACGAAATGTACAGATCTAGGAAAGACATAACCAGTTATATGGTTGAATAATCTTGGTGGAAATGCTTATAAATATAAGTGTACGGCATGTCTACTGAATACTCATTTTATTTCACAAAAAGTTGGAATTGACATATATGTTTTAAAGCACTCAATGAACTCGATACGGGATGATTGAAATACGAGGCTCGTATATGCAACACAGGCATGAGCTTTGTCTATAAAATTTCTAAGTACGTCTTGATTTATTAGAGTAAGGATGGTAGTGCGTATTTTATAAAAAAAAAGTATGTAGTGTGTTAAAATAAATACAATCATACAAGAATGATTCCGTCTTTGATTTAAGGAGTCGCATGTCGCATTAAAATAGATGATGCCCAGCTTCCTCTTTCCATGCTGCATGCACGTTGCATTCAGACTGTAATTGATTATATTATTAAAATGGGAGCTGATATGAAATGAAATGAGATAACTTTGCAATCAAATATCATTATGTTTATAGTAAGGTGTCAACCAATACAAACACAATTCTAAAGCAGTTGAGAGTTTGCGAGTACCATTTCTTCATTGAGCATTTTTTATTTTATTGAAATGGCTAACTAAAGAAATTATAATAAGTACAATACAAAGAGACATATTATAGAACTATAAACTTTTATGGGGTAAATAAATCGACAACTAGATAATATCCGATGCTCCATTCCAAAAACACGATAAAAATAATGGGTCTAGTGGCAATCAGAAAAAGTATTGTAAAAAGCAATTTATTAACATGACCATGACCTTGGGAATTTCACAATCTTTTATTTAATTAACGCAATTTTGCGTTAATAAAAGTTATTTTGTAAAAGGCAAAAATATAATTTAAAAAATTGAATTTTGTTTTTTCTTTAGCTTTTTCATGAGATGAAACTTAAAGTAAGGAAAAATTAAGGAAAAGTATGGTCGCTGGAATTTAAAAAAAATGTTATATCATTTGAGAGCTCTGGTTTAGCTGATTAAGAGTCAGATTGATTATTTATTGCAGACATAACCCGGTCAGTAAGAAATATCACTTCGCCTTTATTTTTTATCTATGAATTCTAGTTCATCAGGGTTATTATGTTAAATATGAATTGCTATTTAAATTACCACTCTTTTTAACTCAATTATCCTATCATTAATCATGGAAATAATAATTATATTATGTAAACATCTATCGCCTTGAGTTTTCGAATGAAATACTATACATCTTAAACTCCAACAATCCTCTTTGTTAAATTATGGGGAAAAATTATCTGTAGATGAACAACTTCCAAGTATATATATATAATAACAATAAGATTTATTTCAAAAAATAAAATGTGCTATACTAATCCATTATTAATACTAATACATGTAATAAAATAAGTAGTATGCTATAACTGTATGTTTACCGAAACCTTGCAACTTTAACAATTTTAACTGGCTTTCTGTAGATTGCAGCTTCCCAATAGCCCGAATCTGCAGAACCAACTGTCAACTGACCTCAACCTTTTTATTGATAGTGATTCAAGTAGCCGGATAAATTGTACTAAAGGCAAGGCTTCCTTTCTGTACTGGAATGTCTCATTGTTCCCCGGAAATCGTAAATACGCTGATTGTAAATAGCATTGCATGTGTATAGATACTGTTAAGCAGGATATAGTTATTCCATTCCGCCTTTATCCAACGAGTGGCATGCAAGTTTTAATCTAAACCTTACGACTTGAACAATTCTAACTCGTTCTGCAGATGATTACCTTACGATCTACAGAAACGGGTTCTTCTAAGTTCTAATATTGCTATTCATTGTTATTCCATTACGCTTAAAAGTGTTATTTAGAGTACCTTGATGTGGAAAAATTAGAAACACACAGCAGACGGATACCTTTGCGTCTATTTAAGTTAAGAGAAAGAAAAAACTATTCACTTGCGTCTTGCCGTTGCAACTCTCCTCATCCGGTCATCTGCCGTTGCCCATTGGAAAATAAACCGGCCATAGAGCATTTTGTCATTACGCTTAACACAATCCAAAAACTTCCAAAACCTAAAACTGCAAACAAATCACCGTGTGGACATGCTTACCCAAACCCAGGTTGCATGTATGTATGCATGCATGCTCCGCATGTCTGGTTTTTCCCAGGAGATTCATTATTTTATTACAAATGAAAAGATGATTTTTTATTCAATATTACGTAAGAGCCCAGAAAGCGTTACTGTCTAGCGCCTATATAAAGTTGAACACATATTCATTCACCAAGTGTTTATCGGAGCTGAGCAAAAGCAAAGGACTTGTGTGATATGTTTTTGGCGTGGAGCCTCCACTGGACATTTAAAGGAGCTTGGGAGGAACACATATAAGGTAAGTATAACTTTTATATACATAAAAAAATAGCTCCGCTCCTCAGTAGTAATGCATATCGCAACCTTTCACACAAAAATATTTTTCAAAGTCAAATTTTTTTTAAATTTTAAGTAGATACATGAGAGTAGTATAACATACCACACATGAGTGCACATGTAAACTTCCATACCCTCAATTAAAAAGTGTATAAATTAAACAAACAACATAACCAACGTACTAGTATATATATATTGGTATATAGTTCAACTCTATACCAACAATGAATGACTTTCATTGTTTAAGGGACTTTGAATGTAGATTCAAATGTCCCTGCGTGATAACATTGTCTGGCGGCTCCTCCACAGGTAAGACTACGCTTCTGAAAGACTTATTCAAAAGAAACATAGAAATATTTGATAGGGAAATTGATGAAGTAACCTTTTGCTAGTCCATCTATCAGCCAGAGCTTTTCAAATAGCCAACTCTCATGACAAGGTCACCTTCAAGCAGGGTTTGGCTGAATTCACCAACCCCCTAGGAAATAATAAATTATACATTTTAGATGATTTATTACACGAGGCAAGCAATAATAAGATAGTACATAACGCGGTAATTAGGGATTCCCACCACGTGGGAATCAACATTATATTTTTGACGCAGAATTTTTCCAGAAAGGCATCCACCCAATTACATTACGAAGTCACTTCATTATTATCAAAAATAATCCAAGAAATAGCTCCCGTATGAAGCATCTTTCTCGTCAAATGTCCGGAAGAGAGAGATACTGGCCACTTGAGTTAGCATATGAAGAATGCTGCAAAATTCCATACTCTCATATCATAATCGACTTTATCCAAGAGCAAAATGCGCAGTGCAGAGTTAGATTAGGCTGCTTTCCAGAGGAGGCTGCAGCCCTCTCACCTGGTGCTATAACAGCATCAACACAGCTGGAATAATAACACAAAATTATAACATATATTTTAAATTTTTATTTTCCCCAAAAAATTAAACTAAACTATACCAATACAGGTCGTAACCAGCAGAGTGGTCAGTTGCTTTGAAAGGCAACTTGGCCAACTCATGATCCTTTTGAACAAACAATAAATATTTGTGGTTAGCTATCACGAACAACTAAATCTTTTAATTGAGAAATAGTGAAACAGGAACTTATGTCTTAAATTATTTCAGCCAGAGGGGCTTTTAGTAAATTCAGCTCAATCCACGATGCTACTACATAGAACACCAAATGAGCAATGTCGCGATGGGTGTTTAAGTTGACCATATAACCATTGCTCTTACGTATCATGAGCATGGCTGGCCAATTCCCATTCGCGTTGTTAACGATGTTTCGGTATCACTAGGTGTCGGCATAGCAACACCTTATGTATATGTTTCCTCTTCTACCTTACACACACAAGCAAACACTAATGCTTTAGCATACCCCATTCCTGAAACCTCAGCACTTTATAAAATCAAGTAGCATGCGAGTTGTGTTGCCATCTAATGCCAAATCACAAAATAGCATTGCATCACCCACAGTGGGTCTACGTAAGAGTATTGTACCTTGGATCATACCACATTCTGATCGTGTTTGGAGTTTGTTCATGTCCAAAAATTTGTTTATACAACTTTCTTTGACCCCTCTGCTCAATGTATTGAAGCAAGTCATATGCAGCATTAGGGGGAAAACCGCAGCTCTCCAGTTGTAGGTCCAGTAGAATGGGACAGCCCATACATCTTGCTACAGGCCAATGCTTGTGATGACATAGTATCATCAGCTCCTCTTGGTCCAGATGTCATGTTGATCGTATCACCTTGTACCATAGCTAGCACACTTTGTGCTGGGTCTTCGTTGGGTGTAACATCCTACCATTGCTTGGGATGATAAAACCATGATAACCTCGAATATTTGGCCATGAATAAATGATTAGGGGGGCGTAGCTCAACACTACTACTAGAATATTTTGATGGGTGTGACCACGAGTGGAGCCACAAGAAAAAAGGCAAGGGAGTAAACAAAATAGCCTTGAAAAACCAATGTACATTTGCTGATTATAAAAATGCTATTGAAACCCCTATTCAAACTTATTGTAAAATGAAACAGGTACGTAGTTTTAAACATACAGTGTACACAATTGAATCACAAAAAAAGGAATTAATAGTTTAGGTTTTGAGTTCATTGGGTGCGAGATGACATTTTGTAATAAAAAATGATAATTGCATTACTCATTTGAGTACATTTATTTTGTCAGTCATAATTGAAGCAGTTTACAAAACGTTTCTTGTTCAATGATGATCACCTTCAAGAAAAAGGCTGCCCAGACGCAGATCAAGTTTGAATCAAGTCGTATGAGCGGAAAATATAAATTATCATGAACAAACATACTGACCGGAAAAGAATTCAGGAGAATCTTTCATACATTCTCCGAAATGAATTTCTTATGAAATTACGTGGGAATGAGTTGGATGGGCTTCATCACAAAATCCTTGGGGAAAGAGTTCCAGCGCAATGGTTGGGGTATTCTGGGATTTTACTCCTTGTATAAGACATTGTTGATGTTCGGCCGGTTGTTCCAGCCGAGGCGGATTTAAATTGTATACATGGGGGTTTGCTTCCAAGTTTACGATCGGAAGTGTGAAGAGTACGCGGAGTACTCGTATAATTTTCACGGCCACGAAAAAGTGTATGACACTTTGAGACGATAACTGTGTTATGCGTTATTGCAGTAAAATGCGGTGAGTATATGTTCCCCGACCAGCTTTTCTCATTATAGACTGGCAGGAGACTCAATTGACTGGTTTTCTCCAATTACTGCCACCAGGTACACTCGCTTTCACGTGTGCTGTCAATATTGTTTGACCCAGCGAAAATATGACGATTGGCTTATTTCTTGAGGCACCCCAATAGAATAGTATGTTGGATAATGACAAAAAGCGTTTTCATTGTCCCGATTTGGGTAACCCAAGTCCTCCAACTCCAACATCATCTCCAGTGGCAGTTGTTCGCCCCATAAAAGTACGGAGATAAAGGAGACTGATAGACATTATTAATATTAGTTAGGGTGACCCTGTTGGGTCGAGATTTCTATATTAATTATAAAGTTTGTTAGGTTTGGGTCTTGGCAGTATTGGTTATTTTTTTATAAGCATTATAATGGATAAATTAGATTTATAAGTGTAGTATTGGATCTAAAAGGTTTTTATAATACAATTGTGTTATGCTAAGGAATTTTTGTAAAAAGTACATTTATCAAGTCATGTTGTTCATATTCTGAATGACGGCTCACGTTGTTTGATAGTAAACCTTTCTTAGAGGCTGGATGTGAAAAACATTTAGATGATTTAGGCCTGGCAAAGCTGCTTATGCGGAATCTTTAAGAGTAGAATTGCAAATAAACTGTGGTCGAGCAGGTTAAAACAAGCGAAAGATGCGTTATTTGATTTACATCGCAAATAGCATCAAATGAACATGTGATCATATGTATTAGAATGAGGCACGCGATGAAGTCTTTGTTGGCCCTCACATTTCGTCCCATTTTCAGTCTTTACTAAGCTTACTTGTGCTTGTTCCTATCTTAGCATTCACTTTAACAAGCGTGGATATGAATTAGAATGTAAGTAGTTATATGTCATAGACTTATCCCTCAGTTGACCTTTTGACCTGTTTGAGGATAGCCTGGACCTAATTACAACAACCTTGACCTACTAACCTAGAACAATTTTGAAAAAGTTAAAACTTTCACTGATCTACTTTCGATTTGACCCTGACATTACCAGCTATCCAATGAAAAAACAAGATCAAAATCATCCCATAAACAATGGAGTTTTATGCATATTCACAATCAAACTTGTGTCCCCATGAACAGTTGTCATTGAGACAATAACGAAGTTAACTATGTCCACGCTCTATGCCGCGTGAGTGGGGTTAGATAACGACGCAGTCGTTTTGCAGCGTAAAGAGTGTGTATCATTATCATCTTCACATAAACAGTTGTCACTAAGACAACAACTAGGTTACGGTCTTAATAACTGGCATAATCGGGGTAAAATAACGACGCAGGGGAAGGGGGAGAACAAGAAAGACGGTATAAAGAGCGTGTATCATATATATATGTTAAATATTAGTCAGATGGGGAACAATCAATCAAAGTGTCAATGTAGAGTCCAGTTTAGAGAGTGTTAATATATATTATTATCAAAAAGTAGCCAGGTTTATGGACAGGATAGCATACTTTAAATGTTTATTTAATCAGACCTATTCGAAAAGAGTAATTAGTTCAAAAAATTCTTTAACTCCTCATTCTTGTCCCCAGAGTGACGTAGCTCTTTCCTGATTGGTCAAAGTTTTGATAACTCCTCCTACTTTGTTCTGCTCATCCAAATTGTCAACAACGTTGTAGACATACCCACCTATCTTACTCATATTTGAATACTTGTAAAAACAACAAGTATGCCATTACGAGCAAAAGGAGCAGATAGATTTATATGACTTGTAGACCTCCAGAGTGAGACTGAGAGATATGAGGTCTTATGCTCAAACTATATCTCAACTAGTTTCAATCAAGCCACATAACAACAAGCTTCTCTTGTATATCATCTTCCTCCCTGTGTATCACACATAATCGTATAGTTTTAGTTTAAGTAAAAACGGATAAACGTAACAGAGACGATTCTGAAAATGAACCCGAAACGTTTGATACTTGTATCCTGGCTGATGTGTTTACCAAGTACATAAGGACCATTTACTCAAACTTTAAAATTCATTCAGTCTGCCCATGGTGTCATACGATGTCTTTCTAAAGTATACAGGAGCAAAAATAGAGATTATCAAAGACATGAACATGTTAAGTTTTGTGGAAAGTGCTTTACGTGGTGGGTTTTGCTCTGGTGGAGATTTAAACATGCAAAAGCATGTACGCGTGTACCTACTCAAACGTTTAAAAAATTTGGCCTTAAAAAAAGTTGTAATCTGCGCTGTGCTTTAAATGGTGTGCCTAGTACCTAATTACCTACACAGGGCAGTACTTTCCACGCAGCAAACCGGACTTTGATATAGATGACCCCAATTGGAGTGATTATGATTTCATTGACGATTCACAACAAGAACCAGGTAAGGTAGTTATTTCATCAAAAAATAAAGGTATTTGTCCCAATTTTTATTCAGGAATCACCAGGAATTATTTTTAGGGGGCAAACCAAACTACGTAGCTTTTGAAACGTTTTTCTTGCACTTGGGTTTGTTAAAAGATAAGTACGGATGGAGTTTCTATGAATCAATATAGTAATGCTTAGTTGTTTGCCAAAAAAAGAACTTGGAGTTGTTTTAAGTACGTTTAAAGAAAAAGATGATGGGAATAGATTTTTATATAAAAACAGGTATGAATACATAAAAAATGAAACGGCTGCTAGGGAGGTGGTAGTTGCTGCCGTTGTAGATAAAACACCTTGTAATATAATAAAAGTACGCGCATTATACATTTTAACTTGATCACTTCAGTTGTGTTGGGTTAAACGTCTTACTGCTTTTTCGTGTACGCTGTGTTGTGGTATGCGAGTGTGTGGAGGTCGTACGGAGTATGGTTGTTTTTGCAGTTTTAGAATCCACGTCCTAAATATTGAGGACTTGATAACAGCGTCCGAGAATTCTTAAAAATGAATAACCAAAACTATTATTTATCCAGTCAGATTCTTTATACCAAATTTTGCATGTCACAATTGTTCCTACATAGACTCATTTTTTTGCCCTGGTTACATTTCCATATAACGGCCCGTGAACTTGTGATATTGGATGTTGAAAGTTGAAATGCACTGCACATTAAGAATGACTTAATTTTCCTAGCCTTTCCGGTCCTTTGAAGTTTTCACTTGCAAGAATTGTCATTTGAAAAACTGTCACTGAGTCACGTTTTTATCTCCGCATTAGATTTAATGTTTATTACAAGAATGAGAGCAGAGTCAACGATTCCATGCATATAATCCTGTTGTTTATAGAAATAGCACGCTTACAAACTTATTCAACCGGTCATGCTTAGTAGCTTTAAAATCTTGCATGCTTTTAAAGCTCAAATTTGCAGTTGCAATAAAAAGCCACTTAAAAATTGCAATTTTGGTTGAGTATTTATGGTTCATGTCAACGTTTGAAGATATGAAGTGGCGGGATAATTTAAAATTTGTGAAATCATTTCGAGAGGCCTTTTCGTCATTATGAGAGAAAGGGGAAGCAACGTCCTCTTAAATGACATATGAGCTACATGCCTCTATATGCGAATGTATAATGACTGCCTACATGCATGGTATTTATGATATACAAAATAGTATGTGATGATGAGTTTAAAAAATAATTAATTTTTATATGATCATATTTTCGATTGTTTTTATTTTGCATATTATTTGCCTATTTAAAAACAACAAATTTTTTATGAGTGCTAGGAAAGGCAGCTAATTTACCGCAGCATCAGCGGGAGCAGCCTGAGTCCATGCCCTTAGCTTTTTTTAAAAACAATAGAAAAATATTGTTATTCATTTTTATGAATGACATAAAAAACGTTAAAAAATTGTTTTTTTACTCACTGAATTTTACTGCAATAACACAACTCAGTTATCCTCTCTATAGCGAATTTTCTATTTGCCATTGAGAGGATGTCAGGTACTCACAAATTCTAGACTGGATACGCAAAAAAGTTTGCACTCAGTCTAATTGTGAAACGCTTTGCACGAGACTAGTGGCTAACCTGTCACAAGACAAAATTAAAACGTTTGATGAGTATGTCAGAATCTTGTATACGAACAGCGAAAGTAGTATATAGTCATAGACCTACACGACAGTTGACCTTTTGACATATTTGAGGATAAGCTTGACTTACTTACTCCAACCTTGACCCGTTAAACACATTCACTTTTTAAAAATCAACTTTCGCTGATCTATATTCGATTTGACACATTTTTCTTTTGTTGTTCTTTCTGGTATCATGTTGGTGTTAGACAAAAATTGAGTTGGCTCCACTTTTTTTGACATTAATAATTGCTATAGTATTTCTGCCTTAATACGGTTATCTATTTTTAAAAATGGCAAACGATAAAAACATTCATTTTGTCGAAAAACATAATATTTTGGCAAAGTTACCTTTTAAGGCAACTCCAGACAGATAATTTTGTAATTTTTTAGCTGTGTGGAAGTAATCATGCAGCCTGGTGATCGTGTTGCGGTTTCTACCGGGTTAAAGATAAAGCCACCACGAAGTTGTTACATACGAATAGCTGGTAGATCAGGCCTGGCGTATAACAATGGGATTATGGTAGGCGGTGGTTTTATTGACAGGGATTATACGGGGGTTATTTTAGTATTGCCTTTTAATATGGGAAAGGAGCCTTTAAGATCAAGGTTGGCAATCGTATAGGTCAGGCTATTGTTGAGAAATATAAAAATGTAATATTGCTGAAGTTGGTGGTCTGCCCGCTACTTCAAGAGGAGTACTGGGGTTTGGGTCAATTGGTGTCTAGCTATTAAGAAAATTCAAAAAAATAAAGATAGGTTTTGGGGATTTTACTGTTGTTATGAGAGGTGTTAAAGAGGGTCGTTTGAAGAAATATATTTACCTTGTTGTAAACTTCCTCATCATAATCTAAAATCCATTATGATCACCACAAGTTGTAATGGTTGATTTCGATAAATCATACGATGGACCGACGGCAGCTGTGTCCCCATTTTCACGATGCGAGAAACGATTTTTCACGACGACCGTGGTAAAAAACCAGTTTTGATTTTTTTCCCTTCGTCATACATATGGCATCACCGTTCATCGCTCACAAGGAAGTTCCTTTGATAAATGCACGGTGCGAATAGGCCAGAAGGACTTTTGCAGAAACCAGTTGTACACAACACTGTCTTGCATGCGAAACCTGAAGGAGTAATTGCTACTAAATCAAAATTTATCCGTTGAGCGAATCAACGAAAACTGCAGCTACATTGCTGAATATAAAGAATAGAAGGAAAGACTAACTTCTCTTTTCAACTCACGTAAACAATCATATTAGCATTTAAAATTACATTTTAAGTGTATTTTTAATACTGTATTAAGCCAAATGCCTCACCTGACGTAGAACTTGCAAAGGGTTTGCACTCTGGGGAGGAAGCGGAAGCAATGGAATGAATGTACTGAGCTTTGACACTGGAGCCACTGCCGATACCAACGAATAGTTAGCTACAGTGGATATTTTCATGATTAAATGCTGTTTCAAGTATTATTGATAATAATAAAAACTAGCAATGCAAGTGCTTTCACAAGGAACCTCGGTATTGGGCGCAATCTTTACTTCCCATACCATACAGTGTATGGCATACACACAATGATCAAAATGCTAAATTTCCACATTTTTTTAGATTTTTAGGTTCAATTAAATAAAAATGTTATGAACTGAGACTTATGAAGTGACTGGTTGGCTGCCTGACTGACTACTAAACAGCAGATATTCGCCAGGATAATACTTAAATAGTAGAATTGAATTCGTTTGTACATTTCTAAAACGTTTGGAATTTAATTACCTTATTCATACGTGATTCTGAGCTCCCGTAAAAATATTAAACTGTTATGATGTAAACATTACTCAAGAAATCTTATATCATTTCAAACCGAAAGAGTAATGGTCAGACCTTAGCAGTAATTTTGGTATGTGTGAAGACATTTTAAGCTTACGCTAACGATAATTAATCATGAAATGAGTTTTAAACATGATATGAAAGACTCATTACAAGGTTTTACAAGCATAGCCTGAACGGTTCATGTCATTTGATAGTAAACCTTCCTTAGAGGCTGGATGTGAAAAACATTTAGATAATGTAGTCCAGCCAAAGCTGCTTATGCGTAATCTTTAAGAGTAGAATTGCAGATCAACTGTGGTTGAGCAGGTTAAAAAAGTGAAAGTTGCGTTGTTTGATTTACATCGCAAATAGCATCGAAAGAACATTTGGTCATATGTATTAGAATGAGGCGCGCGATGAAGTCTTTATTGGCCCTCTCCTTTCGTCCCATTTTCATTCTTTACTAAGCTTATTTGTGCTTGTTCCTATCTTAGTGACAACCGTTCATGCATTCACTTTAACAAGCGTAAATATGAATTGGAATGTAGGAAGCTAATTACCTAATAGTTACAGAGCGTTTTTCGTTTTGAAAATAACCTGGAAAGTGCGTAAATAAAAAAATGAAGTTGACCACGAAAGTTGTGTTGTGATAGCCTTTGGCATTGATTTAGGTACCTACAGATGTCTGACTATTTACCTACTACTTACCAGCTTATGAGTGATTACATAATTCTTTTATAAAAATCTTTTGCATGTTAAGTAAATATTTCAAGCTTATCTAGTAAAGAAAAAATGTTTTCATACAATATAATTGTATGCGTAACCATTTGCATAAATGCATGTATTAATGGAATGTACTGTATTACATGTTACATTCCAACATCATAAGCATTTATCATATATCCCTTGGACAGGATCCGTGGACTCAATCATTTCCCAACTATTTCAGTCAGTTAACATAACACTTTTAATCACAGTGAGACTGTTTAAGCAGACTATTACGGACGTTTAAAGACCTCGTTTGCATCCAAACAAAAAGCCAATCAGAACGGTGGAAATCAAAAACTTGTATTTAAGATACAGGTATAGTATACTACTCACTCTTTGCACCTTAGTACGTACTAGCTACTATCAATAGATAAACGCCAAAATTTATTTAAACTATTCCGTTAAAGCTTACCTTGAACCATCAACCTTCTTGACATGCAGATGTGAGTGCTGAAATATGTATTTACACGTGCTGTCCCCACAAGATGAAGACAGATGACAGATGAAGTTGCTAAATTCATCCTCAAAGCAGTAGTATGTAAAATCGGAGTCCTCGAAAAATCATAACAGATCGAGGGAAAGATTTCAATAGTTGCCTTATTATCAATCTTCTCTACGGGCTCTATTAAAACACAAACAACCCGCTTCCACCCCAGAACCAACGGAGCATGTGAATCTAGCAACAAGACCTTTGCCACAATGATTAGTATGCATACATACAGCGACAATCGCTTTACTGACTGGGATTACTTCCTGAACCATTGCACTTTCGGATACGATACCAGCCTCCATTCCGGGACAAACTTTTCCCCTTTTATTTGATGCACGGAGCCGCAGCCAGACTCCTCATGTACCCTGTCTTACTAATCATAAACGAAGAAACGAGAGATCGACAAATCGGCAATCTAATGCATGCCAGAGAGCTAGCCATTCAGACAATAGCACAGGCTCAAGCAAAAATAACCAACCGGGTAAACCCACGTCGTCAAGTGCAATATAAGAAACGTGATTTAGTTCGCGTGTGTTTGTGCCCTTCCGTAAAATTGCTCTTAATAAAAAATTACTCTATAGATTCTGCGGGCCCTACAAGTTCATTAAACAAACTTCACGTAAAGTTGGTAGGGAAAGGTGCGGGTACTATCCCAAAAACGGATATTGTACCAGCGAATCGAATAAAACCCTACTTCTCTTCTCGAAAACGAGGAAGGCGACTGGGAACTAAACGCAAATATAGAAAATGAACTGACAGAGGAGTAAACATCCTATCCTCGCTGGATATAGATTCAAGCCTTGAGGCGGCTCAAAACGCATCTGAGGTGGTAGAATATGACTCTACTGAAAGCGGTTCGCCAACACCTCAAGAACTTCCAATAGAACAACCTAAAATCCAAGCAAAACGAACAAAACATACTGATATTGATACCTTTGATTTAAGAAAACCAACTCGGTTCCCTAAACAATCAGTACAGGAACTAGAAAAGCTAAAACGCCTTAGTCGCCCTATCACGCGCTCTTTAGCCCAAAAGTTAATTAATCATTATGCTCCGTGTTCTTTCGGTTACCCTACAACGTGAACTTTAGTTCACAAGGCAACGAACTAGAAATTCTCCTATCTGGCGGTCCATTCCCACTCAAAATTTCAATTAATGAAAGAGAAATAGAGATAGAGCAAGTCCAAATCGCTACAAACATAACATGGAACGTCCAAATAAGAGACAAGGCAATTTAGTCTCTAGTTTTAATCACCCCGTCGGACAATATCAATTCCACAGTCTAGAAAAAGTCCAACTGCAGCGGCAACAACTATGAACTCCCAAGAACAACACTCGCGAGAATCAGTCTTAAACCAATATATATTTCAAAAAACGCTTGCGGATGAATGTCAAGTTCATCAAGTACGTCAACGTTCGAGAATGTGCACAACACGATCTCCCTACGGTTGTATCAGCAAGTAATGATGGATTAAGTAACTTCTCGGTACTTGAATGGGATTCAGACCCGTTCCAGATGTGTTTCGTGAAATACCACAAATCTATAATTCCCAATCCAATCGTAACTTCTTTTGTGGACCGCTTCCACCTGAAAAACGCCGTATACGACCCAATTGACAGCTATGGACACGACGGTGTAAGATGTGTAACTTGCGAGGGCGTGCTTAGGAGAATCCCTTACGAAGATTGTCAGGCACACCTTCGCATAAGCTGTAGTCACAAACAAGGGTCCTTCGTTAGTAAACCTGACACTCAAAACCTACCCCCAAAGGAGAACGTACTTATCATAGGAACGCGTCGGATCCAGATACCCCAGGATGACACGATTCCCTTGACCACAATGGAAAGGATTGCTATCAGCGTTGTCGTAATCAATTTCATTTTTCTATTCTTTGTGGTAGTTCTCGCTCATTTTTTGGTCAGGCGCCTTATCCATGTAAGAAAAAAGAACAAACCGGCGAAAACGGCTATACTACCTAGTATACCTGATTTCAATTCACCTGCTCCCGGTGGACAGATATACACGAGCCAGCTGCTTGAAATTGCCATTCCTGTAGATATGCCGCCTTTTACCTTATATCCCGAAACCCGGGAGGTTATCCATCTAGAGCAACGGCCTCCCAAACCCTATAGGAAAACGGCCCCTCATCATACTAGCAGCCCCTCAACCAATCAATCCCTACCTATAACGGTGTTGGAAGATGCACCCACTCAAATGATCCCCGGAGTGAGGACTTTCTAAAAACCGAGCGTGAGCATAACCCGCTTCGTTTCACCATCATCGGATCTTCACGACTCCAGAAGACCATCAAACCGTAACAAGGAAAAATGTACATAATTATAAATACTTTTTTTTAAATTCGTATTGAATTCGACCCAACTACTGAATCAGGCTCAGAATGAATGAATGTTTTCAGACCGAATGGTAAAAATAATTTTAACTCTCATTTCTCTGTAAAAAATCATTTCTATTATGTCTATTCAGTTAAGACTACCAATTTTTAACCTTTTGTTTGTTTGTTTGTTTGTTTGTGATCGAGGGCGATTCACTCCAGTTTGAAGAGAATGATAGTAACATCGGGTCTCTTAGTTTTAGTAACTAGTAGTAATAACACCTACCTCCTATGTACATAATATAGCACATGTTACTTGTGCAAATGCAAATAGTAATAACACGTGTCTTTATAACTTTGCAAATATCCCGTTAGTATAGTTATAGTCAATAAGTTGTAATGCTAGAGATATGCTAGCCAACAAAATGTTACATCTTGTGTAAATACAAATGCATAGGTACCACTGTTGTGATCACGCAGAAGCAGAACAGCAATGCAATGAACTTGCAATGAGCTGAGTAAACTTCTCGTTCAGTGCGCCATTCCATTCATCACGCTGGACAGATATTGCGAATTTGTGCGTAGACAAGCGACTTTTACCTCAAAGAAATAACTTAGACTTTAGCCATTCATGTGGGACTGTCACATGAATGGGGCCACTATTTTACTTTTTTTGTGTTAACGTAAGTCCGTAGGCATACTCACCTAGCTTTACTCCTCTTTTAATTTCCATAATCTAAGCACTTTTTAAGAAGGCATTTTTGCATTCTATTCTATATTTATACCTTGTCATTTTTGTATAAAAGGCAAATGTTTGTTAATAAAATTATCTCTCTTGCTCGTACAACCTAGTGTTGGCTTGACTTGATCATTTTGCTCTCTTTGAGACATACCAATACTTTTCCAACTACTAAAACGTCCAAATGAATTTAGAAACAAAGCGTTCTGCAAATGCTTATAAAATTTACACTGCTTCATGTTTTCAAATTTTTACAAAGCAAACGTATATTTTCTCTGAGAAAGGTTAGGATACTTCAGACCGTACCCCCATTTATAAAAGACTGTCAGATATGTTTCTAAGCTCCATTTCTATGTCAGAATATAATCTTTGTTAGGCGATACGCAAATCGTTAGAGGACTCCTTTCTCTTGCGCATAAATACTTTGACTTAAAGTGTTCTGTCCAACACATAATGCTCTATAAATGACGGAGGTTTTACTGCATAATATATTTGTGACTCCGGCTTGTTGCATTAGAACGTGGTTATCTCCTTCGTGGGCTTCCATACCGTGATCTCCATAACAATTACATGTTAATTCGAAGTATTTAAAATTGTAAAATTCAATTATTTTTAAACTCCGTATAATACCCAATGGAATTTTTGAGGTGAAAGTAAGCCTCCTTCTCCTTCTACTTCTCATACTTGCCAGCAGGCCAATGATTTTGCAGAGTTATACTATGTTGTTCAGGTTCAACAAAGGGTTCCAACCATTTTCACTAAAGTAATACACCTAAATAATTGCGGGTTACGAATTTGAATTTCCATTTTTTCACTTGATGCCGCTTCTAATGACGAGTCGTCCCCAAACCTCTAAAACCATTTGTGAAGAAGTCGGTCAGAATCCCTTCATTGGTAGCCACTGACCCATCGTATTGTTGGAAAGTCATCGTGAAAGCATTGCCCTAAAATAAGTATTAAAAAACTCATTACACGAATCTTCTACTAATTGATTTAATTAAAAACATGTTAAAATGATGAGCAAAATGATAAATTTGGCACTCACCAAACTTGAAGTTTCCCACATCCTTTCTTCTGGAAGCAAATTGTATTCCTCAATCCATCTCCATCGGAATATCTCTGTATTCCTCGAAAGGCATGGGTTTGGGAGCGACCAAACAAGAGATTCGTTTCCAACATTGACCATACTTGATTTTAAAAAGACAATTTAAATTATGCATGACACATGAGTTTGTAATGGGATAGTTGTTTATTTAGTTTATTCACCTTAAATTTCACAGTAACTGGATTCTCGATCGTTACTTCCATTTCCTTCAAATTGAATGACGCTAGATCTTGATGTTGATATGTATCGAGGACCGGATTGGAAGCCATTTAAAAAGGAAATCCAAGGTTTCGTTTTTTCTTTAATAATCAACCCATTTTAGGAATAATCCAAATATTGTTGGTTCAGCCTCGTCTTTACAAAAATCACTTTTAAAATACAAAGGTAACTAATAGTATATGTATCCTGCGCAGGCAGGTAAGTTTTGCAAAATGGCGATTGTGAATAATAAAAAAAGGTATCGTTGACTATGCTCTAATAAAAAAAACAGAAACAAAACTGGTACTCTGCCGTCCTCAGCATAAAACAACTTAGTTGTCCCAACGTGGATACAGGCTAGTAAATCTGTTCACGATAAAAAAATCATAGCATGATCTTGAGAATATGAATCTCTGAACTACGCACATTGCCAATGCAATGTCTTATAGATAGGATGGCATCAAATTGTCAAATACACCTGTAGCTCTAGCCAGGTATTTTTTTGCTGTGAGAAGAGGCGAATTCCTTCGTCTTCATGACTGCAAAGGATAAACATAACCCGTTTTCATAATATATGCATGTAAAACTATGAAAGCAGATACTGAAGGAGTTTTCAATACGCGCATGATATGGAGATCGAGAATTAATTAGAAGTTTATGATGCCTAGGTTTGATCGAATTTTATCAATTTTATTAGTTTAATTTCTGATGATTTTATTTGCAACTTATATATAAATAGTAGGTATCACAATTTCGCCTTCAAATAGCCGCAAAATTCATAAAATTTTGCTGACTTCTCAAACGAAGCCGGATATTGGGACATATATTGTTCCAGTCTTTTGTATACCTGACCATCTGAAGCTGCCAGTACAGAATTCAGCACGAAATCTGTAGGTGCAACGGCATCGACCAACGCCACTGCTTCCGGTTTCAAGTCCTCACATAAGAGCAATATCCCTTCGCGAATTTGTCTAGAAGCTTGAGGTCCACTGAAGTAGCCACCTTCGTATAAAGTTCCCAAATGGAGTTTTTCCAAACTCCAAAGCCCATACAAAAGCAAAAGTTTAGTAAAAACGGAGCGAATCTCTTCCGGAAGTCCGGGTCTGCAGCACATTTCTTTATAAAATGTTTCAATCATGAAATGCTCAATGTAAGCTAGGGACAACGTCCGTGCAAAGAAAACTTGCGTTTTGTTCCGAACCGAAAAATTGTCTTCCTCTGGGGACAATGACATTAAAGTTTGGAACTTTTCTGCAGTGGAGCGGAGAAGATAGCATACAAGCCATTTGTATATTTCAAGAATGACTTTAGGATTCGTGGCTAAAGTTTTCAGATTTGCTGTTTGAAACTTTTTCTTAAGTCGTTGGTCTGCCTTGAGGAGAAAGTTCAGGGAATGGACTTTGCTCTCGTTTACAACATTTTCACGATGTGGATCATTCCAAAGGTTGATAAGCCAGTTGCTTGTTTGCTGCATTAGGACGTTATTTTCACCTTCAAACGTGAGGAAAGCATCGTTGTCATCTCGAAGTCGACTTATACCGGCACTTTTTAAGTAACCGTGACCTCCACATGCCTCCCTGTCAATTAAAGGGCACTATAAATGAACAATTTTCATTTCTTATAACTTTGAAAATTATAACTTTAAAATTTACCTGCATTCCTGAATAGCGTCTCTGGCTAACCAACCAGCGATTGGTTTCGCTGAACAGGACACCGCATGCATTTCCATACCCCAAAATGCCATTACATCTTGCTTCGTTTCTCCATTTAACTGACTCATTCGGAACTGGATTGCGGTATCAATTAATTTGGAGCTAAAGCATTTCACGATATAAGCTGCTGCCAGATGAGGGAACAAACGCCATTGTTGCATTTGGTATTCAATCACGGGTAACTCTTCATTTACGCCGGTGTTGCTTCCAAACTGTTTTCGCACAGCGGAATAGCGAACCGCTATGGTTATGGCATTGGATAAGCTAACCGAACACAGATTTACGATGCCAAGACGGGCTCCAGACAAGTTTCCCAATGAGGCGCCTACAATATTGAATTCAATTGCAAAGATTTAATTCATTTTTTTAGTTCATCTATGAATAAAATTATTTTGTGACGAAACCCTGAAAGGACATACCAAACTTCTTTTTTGGATCTTTAAATGGGGAAATGTAAGTTCCATCTGAATTCACTTTTCCATTTTTATCCAGAAGCGATTCTTTCGGGATTTCGTAATTGTTAAACATCATAAACCTATCCAAGATTACAGCATGTGTGTTAGGGTAATTGTGTAAATTTTTTAATTATAAAAATAACGAATTATGACTTTCTACCCATTATCTAAACCGTTTAAGCCTGCTTTCGGTCCCATATCTCCAATGATAACACCTTCAATAAAGTGCACGTTAAGTTAGCATTTGACTCATAATGCCCCAAAATGTATGCCTTCCTCCAAAGTAATTTTACCTGGCAAAACATTTAGCTGGGAGTCCCGTATTGGCACCACAAAACCATGAAGTCCGTGGCAAATTCCATCCGGAGTGTATAGTTGAGCCATCACATAGGCATAATTTGCAGTTTTAGCTTTGAAAATTCATGTTAAAATTAAAAGTAAGTAGATACACTCATTAGTTGTTTCGTAATTGTAATGCTTATGCATCAAAGGTATGTACTTTGTTTTTCTTACCTAAATTAGCGGCCCAACATTTTGCAGCCTACATTTAAAAAAGATTATGTTATTCATGTAAAAAAAACTGATAAAATAGTAAAGATTTTTGCCATATATTTTATTTCATTACCTGAAAGTCAGGAGAATGCAGAATAAACTTTTGTTTTGCAGGGTCAAATGTGGCCTTCGTCCGAAGTCCCCTCAGATTAGTTCCATGCCCGATTTCCGTTATGCAAACTGTTCCAAAGAGCTGCAACATTAAGGAAAAGCTACAGAGAAAGCTTTATGAAATTACAAAAAAAATTCTCTATTTAATATTTTTTCTTTTCAAATAAGCATTTTAGGCAATTTGGATCCATGTACTTCAAAATTGTCGGCCGCATCGATATATTTATAATGGTCCTTTGTTCCTAAGCCTCTGACAGCATTCGGGAAGAAACCTGCTAGTACACCATATCTTAACGAAACTGACCAGTCATACTGTCCTAAAATGTTGGCCAAGTCTGCCCTCTGTTACAAGTCATAAAGGATTGGTGTTAAATAAAACTGAGCAAGTATATGGAATTATATAGTGACTATTTACTTGATTATAGAAAGTTTGATGCTGATTAACTCACAGTCCTGAAATCCATTCCAGTATCAGGAATGATTTTCGGGAGTCTCAAAGCTTTCTCCAAAGTTCTGTTTCTCGTCTCCTCCAAAGTTATTTCTGACTCGTTTAATGATCGCGCGAACAATGGGTCATTCTCCATAGCTTTCCAAACCGCATGCTATTTAAAAGATGATTTTACTTATTAGCGACTCTCGTTTGGGACGGTAATCCTTATTTTCCGTCAAATAAAGCAATACACAAACAAACCTTAAATTTTAAGCGCTCCTCATTGTCCAAAATTAAGGCCATTGTTTTCCAGTCGAATGATGCCTGTTTGCGGTAACGGTCCAAGGGACCCGGAGGAAAGTCTGGTAAAATGCTTTGGATTTCTGACATTTTGTATCTGAAAAGTTGACTTTGTCAACAGGTATTTTTGTATGGAGTGCAAAATATACACTGAGAAATGTCGAAAGTTTAAAACTAAAAGTTGGAAAAATAATATAGCCTTTCTTTATTAAGAGGGTGAAGAGATTTAGATTGAATAAGTTATGGTTCGATCGATGTTGATCGGTCCAAATTCCAACTTATGATAACAAAAAAACATGATAAACAAGAGCCTAAATAAAATGACAAGATTTTATGATTTTCTCACTGAATTTATAACTTGTCGAACAAAAAGTTATTCATGCTCACATGTGCACATTCAGTATACAGCAAGGTAGAATCGACACGGTCAGATAATATGACGGATAGAGTGTATGAATTGGTTTTGTGGGCACTGGGCAGTATAGCAAACAGCGATTCATTTATCATTTTCCTTTCATCCTAAGCATCATAAATCATAACCATAAGTATTGAAAGCAAACGAATATGCTACCTATGTAAATTACGTATAATTAATGAATTCATACCTCTGAGTGCGAACAGATTTTGCTGTAAAGAAGAAGAGATTATAACTGACAATGACTGGCCCTATATGGTCCCTATATGCTTTAGCCAGTTATATTTTCAGTAAATTAAACTAAATGTAAATTCGTAAGTATATGCAGTTCGCAAATGTAAAATAAAAGAGGGAGGGAATGAGTTTGGGATAACCAACAAAATACATCACCTTGAAAAGTTTTTATTATATTTAAATATACTGTAGTTTTAGAAAAAAAGTTACATTTCATCGATACAGATTATTAATAAAAGATAACCACATAAAACAATATTAAACCAAAAAATTGGGACAGCGATTTATTCAATCATCTCCGGTATCCATACGTTGAATCACTTCCTCATCCTCCACTTCTAGTTTAATCGTCTCTACTTGCAGAACCTTAGTTGTTCCCTTCTTGTACGTGTATCTCCCGTGCCTGTATTAGTAAAAACAATTATCGAAACATGAAGTCAAATAAAAAAAATACTACAGCTATGCAGAATTAGAAAATAGACATAAGCAAAACGTGTTTTACCGTTGGCCCCTAATTCCGATTTCATCATAAGGACGCATAATCTGAGGCGTCTTTTCAGTTTTCCTGATAATGGTAATATCAACATTGGAGCCTGATCCAAGATCGTTTTCAATACCAGCAGCAATTGCATTTCGAACTAACTTCACTGCTGAAGCTTCCTGTAGTGAAATGTTCAAATAAAATTATATAAACTATTTACAAAGTATTTTCTTAATATAAAAGGCAAGCAAGATACGAAACAGATAGACTATCAATTATGACTTACATCCATATCTGGACTCCATCCATTTTCAAACACAGACATTGCGGCAAGGGATCCAGATCCCATTGTAGCATAAGGGATCTTGTCAGTCGATCCATGAGGGTAGATGCAATAAATGTGGGGTCCGGACTTGTCGACACCTCCAAGAACCAAAGCGGCAGAGACATACCCCTACAATATATCACACATGAATCTTATCATTTAACTTTATCTCATTATTTTTTCCCATAATATTTTTTCTCATTATTGTATAGCATCGTATAATATAAATGGGAGCGTTCTTTTATGCATCCATCCTTCAAGTATAACACTTTACCTGGTATCTGAAGAGCATTTGCTGGAGCAAACGATTAGCAACACAAACCGGAACTTCTCGCCCCATGTTCAACCGAAGAAGTTCGAGCTGTGACTCGATGTTTCGAGTGGTCATTTCCGTATCCGCAGCAGTTCCAGCACCGCAACAGCTGTAGAAAAGAAAAGATTTCCAAACCTTGTAAGGATCACTGACAATTAGCATGTCATTCCTGCAGGAATAAATCCCATTTTTAACGCTTGCCAAACACTTACTACATCCTTGGAGCCAAACGATGGATTTTACTGCAGTTCTTGTCTGCCACAACATTCCCCGCCGTTGCACGGGTATCAGCTCCCAAAACAACCCCATTCGCAAAAATCAGACCAACGATGGTTGTTCCTGTTTTGACCGCCTTTGGAGGGGACACGCCTTGATAGTCCAGTTTCAAATTTCTGTTGGGATAAATGAAATGATCCGCAAGGACGTTCATTAATTGTTTTGTTATATATTTTATACACGAAAAAGATCAGCCCCCAAAAACGACAAATCATTAAGCAGTAATTACTAATAATTATATTAGCTCATACCGTTGAAAATTCCCGAAGTTGAATCCCCCAGCCGGGAGCTCCTGCGTTAAGCCACTAGCCATTTTGTTGAAGTTGAAACTTGGATTAAACTAACAAAAACAAGTTATTTCCTGGTCAAAGTAAACAGTTAAATAGGATAAAGTCCAGCAATAAGATTAATTGCTATTATGACACTAACGATGTTAAATCAACAATTAAAAATGTACTTACATGGGTGACAGGTGACTAGTGATGAAAGGCTCTAGTAGATTTTTGATTGATACTAAATTAACAGGCAAAATATCTGGGTCGCAAAAAGATGAAATTAGTAATGAATTAATCTATCAATAACGAACACACTTTAAACTATTTGCAATATACTTCAAATTAAACTTGCGGATCACGACAATGAATTGTTGTTTTCCCTCAGACTTCTCTTCTGCTGCTGTGATGATAGGAAGGAACAGCAGAATTGTCATTAGTCATTGTTATATGCGGCTATGTGAATTTGGATTTCGCATCTCATATTTTTCTCTATGGCTGGTATGGCTTGTGTTAAACGCATAGCATGCTGACAAAGAATTGGCCACAAGAGAGAAAATGAGCTTTCTCCCAGATTTGGAGAAACCAATGGTCCTTTGGTCATGGAGGAAATCAGCTATAATGAAGTCATGGAGGAACTGTTTTGGAGAAAGTGAGGGAAATGAATGATTCTTTGAGACTGAAGCTACAATTTATGGCAAATAAACTGTGAACGTTGTTTGCAATTGATGTAAATTGGGATATGACTGTTCAAAATTAAACTTTAAACTGAAAAATATTAAACTTTAACTGAATTTGTACAAGAAATTATTTTAAACAGATAAGCTTTCATTTGAATAGAATGTGCGTATGCGAAAACAAATCTCAGGCTTAGAGTGCCCCTACTCAACAAAGTTGAGAGTCAACTTAAAATGCTATTTTATTTAGTTAAATGTTTGAATTTGCCAGTACAAAATGCAGTGTAAAATAAATGACATATATTTCCTAATTACATGATTAGTTAAATTTTCTAAAAATCGTAGACAGTTAAGCAATTGACAACTTGTCAATGACAAGTTTTATAAACTACGTGTATTTAGATATGATTAGTACATCGCTTCATTCGATTTCACTGAAAAGTAAAAATTCATGGAAGGATCCTGGGACGACGATACTTATCTGGACGGTTTTGGTTTTTTCGCATTGCAAATGCTTATTTTACCTAAATAGTCTAAAATGAAACTGGTTGTAGTAGTATTTACCTATTATTATTACTAAAATAGTCAATACTTGTCCGTTTGATTTATGTTATCAGTCTCCCTGAAGTGCGTAAAGGTATACATTTTCAATGCTGATTTGATTAATTCTAAGTAAATAGGAGTAAAATGGAATCGTTCTTACATAGATTAATTAAACTAATTGAACTTTCTCAATTAAAGCTGAAAGAATAGCTGAAATTAGAGTAATGAGATACGGTATAGATAAATATAATAAAATTGTTAACCAAACAATCTAACTTCTACCTTTCACCGGAATGTTTTTTATAAATCATGTCACGGGGGAATGCTGACTAAATCAAGGTTGCTTAAATATAATTACATATTTACAGATCTAGATCTAAAACATAGTTAACGATAAAAAATGCATATTAACTCTAATGAACAGAAGAGAGATTCATTCAGGTTTACAGATTTTACAGATCGTCTGTACTGTATGTATATAAGTGAAAGAAATCATTAATTGCTAAATATTGGCATCTGTTTGGTAGTATTTTACAGTAAACCAAAAAGTACAATAATTATGGCGAAAGCTCATTCAAACATGTTACTTTTCTGGAGGAAAACAGCTTTCACTACACATTCTCATCCCAATAAAACAAAGTGTTCTCGGTGTAAGCTTCCGGAAGTATTACCATGGCTGGTCTTTGCTTCTCCGCGATGATTTGGTAGACCGAGTAAATCACAAGTAATACATAAATCTGCAAAATAAATGATATTGAATAAAAAATATCAAGAAACTTTTTTTTTCGCTTCGAGGCTTTCTACAAAAATATGTAAAAATATATATTCGAGAATCTTACATTGTATGACATCCAAAACCATAGGATGATCATCGCAAAGATATTTTCCAGCTATGAGGCGATTAAAGGAGATATAGAATGTTAGATAATTTTTTGCTTAAAATAATTGATATATTTATAGTTATTAGCTTAACAATTTTCCGGCTAGATAATGGGGACAAAACTTACGTAAATGTAGTAATCATAAAGCCAATGGAATCCCAACCAGAGCTTGTAAAGGATGAGTATGATCATGCAAATCATCCAAGGAAGCATCCATCCTCGTATTTCAACCCTTACGGCTTTCACAAGGAGATATGAGGCGAAGGTGAAAAACAGGAAGAACACAAGAGCAATACTTCCCCAAATATAGATTGCTAAAATTAAGTAGTAGATGTTTATTATAATGTCATTTAATCATTTAAACATTCATTCATGGATGCATGAATCTACCCCATCTAACTTGCAATTAGTACTACAATAACTTACTTAGATGAATATCGGCTTCAAAGTAAGGCATATAAAATTGACTGGACTCTCCCCCATTCATAACATAGATCGTGTAGGTTATGAAAATTATGGAACCCATCTATGATCAGGAAAATTAATTAATTCCGTAAGGTTTGTGAAATATAAATTAATTAGTTTAAAATTGTTTCATTATATTAATATAGATAGACCAACCGCGGTATAAAATGCGATGGGCCTGACAGCCGCCTCCACGCTCTGGTAATAGAAACATGGTGTCCAGAATGAACTCAACATAACCATTTTTGCAACGTTACAGGAAAAATATAAACTTATTAAATTAAGATAAAGTTTTCGGATTCCCTGCAAAAAAACTAGCCACTATAATACTTTTCCCTCGAAATCATGCAATTTTTTCTAAACTTGTCAGCATTTTGATTCTCCGTCAAGCTTCACCACACTTGTAGTTTGCTCTTTATGATTTTATATCATGGACTAACATGCTTTCACTTTAATTATCAAATGTTTTGCCAACAAGTGTGTTAGTTTGTTTATATGACCAAGAACAGTGTATATTATGCTGGCATTAGTCTGTCAACTTATTTTTTCGATACTTCGTCCCACGGTCACAACATGCCTAACAGCCTATCCCGCATGTATTTTCAAAACAGAGCTTTGCGACAACAAACCTACGGATACAATGATGTAATGCTACATGTAACAGAAAAAATTTCATGGCATATGACATGACTAACACAAGTTTGTACGTTGAAATCATATTATTCCATTGTTCATATTCCTTAACTTCTTTAACCCTTTCATATTACCCACACCTTTCCATGCAAGCAATGCTCCGAGCCTCAAATGTAATGGGATTACCTTTTGCAGATATAAAACTTCCATTATCGTTCTTAACATAATCATTTCATTACTTACCCGAAACATGCCTCCAAGGCATAATCTCTCCAGAGCATCCAGTCAATATTACCCAAACTCAGACTACGCATTTACTTTAGTCTGTCTTGCCATTGTTATCCATATTATACAAGTATGGCCATCATATCATATCAAATACATTCGTGTCCATTGTTGCTAACAGGTCCTGATAATTTCATCATAGCATATATATACGAGACCTCAGAACAGAGCTCTGTGGAAGGAACCACCACCGGATACAATCATAGAAAAAATATCATCTAGGCAATCATATTAGTGCTTTCCTCCTCTGAGCTGGTGAACTTGAGCAGAGTTTCAGGAAACAAAGTGAAGGATGGTCATTTCATTTCAGCAGAGTGCATTGGAAGGTGCTTAAGCCTATGTGAGAAGTTCTCACTTCGAACTCATCCTTGCAGGATATGACCAAGTATATTTAAGCCAAGGTAAAAAAGGGTGAAAACCTGAAAAAGGTATTCAATTTCCCATTTTCCGTCACAAACTAAAGGGTTGTATTGCAGACCAAAGCTAATCCTAAATCCTCCGTTTCTCACACAGTAAAGGGGTACAAAATTCCCCATACTCATGATACGAATCCAATACTGAAATGAAAACTGAACCAAGTACCAATAATCCCAGAATTTAACTTCTCCTCAAGTTCGTAAATATATCCTTTCATACTTTTGCACATATCATCTAATATGCAGCAAGCATGCAGAGAGAGAAAAAACTGCCTGTTCATTTATTACTTGCTAGCATGTATATATGAGAGAGCCTTTACAACTCACAAAACTAAAAGTCAGTTCATCTACCTGTCTGTCGGTTTTTCTGCTATAATGCGGCTACTGACTGCAAGCTATATGACTTTGAGTTATTTGATGCGATCACAAGTTAGCTCAAACATGATAATCATACTATCATTACATTTACCAACTCCCTCAGGTACATGAAAAGGAATTTTTTTAGCATATAAAAAGCAACCAATTTTTGTTCTCCCCCTACAACAATAACAGATAGATAACCGTATTGGAGTCATACATGAAAAACAAATGAAATGAACGAAAATGAGCATAAAACTCACTCATATCGCATCAGACAGTTATGCCGCATCCCATGAAATGAAAATTACTTCTCAGTTATCTGCAGACTTATAACTCTATCGTATGGTCTCAGTGTCTCGGGTAATTACTGACGTTTTTTTAGACAATAAAACTCTGTATACGATAACTAGATAATACTGCATCTGACGTAAATTTAAGGTTATTAGTTCTAGCTGACAGCCAAGATAAATGAAGTTTTGCTAGATTACTATTGATTAGCAATCAATACCAAAAAAAATATCAAGTTTTGATAGAAAAGTTTTAGCTCTAATTGTGGGTTGGCGTGTTTCGCCTCTTGCCAGAGAGCTGTGTTGGCACCTTATGAAATGAATTTGTACATTTTTGGTAAACTAATTTCGCTACAGGGCAGCCGCAACGTAATACCATTAAAGGCAAATTGTTAGTGCTCTCATTATCTCTAATCAAATTATCGAGAACAAAAAATCAATTAACATGATGTTCCTACATGAGTATGAGAAAGTAACAAATTTTATCTTCTACTTTGTCTGAGTTTATCTAATAGGCGTACTGTATGCTAGACACGAAGCGAATATCGAGTTGGAGTTTTTTTTTTCTCATATGAATTCGAATGTCACGTCATAAAAGGAACTAACTCGTGGAATATATAATCAAGCGTAACGTTATCCTGCTCGTGCCAGTGCCAATCCCAATAAAATTATATTAGGCAAGCCAGTGCAATTCTGCCGTGAACGTTTATTAGTTCTTTTTTTCTGTAAAATAGTTTGCTTCTGTAGGATATATTATGTATGCTCGTTTATCCTTATCACCGCATCGGCCTGTCTGAATATGTAACAAGTAACAAGGGAGATATGGATCTTTCACGAAATTCATTTCAGTTTAACTTTCTCCGTGCAGATAAACGTTGGTGGTGGTGATCAGGATGTTGAATCTCAATGATATAATCTTTGGCTGGGGATAAGCTGAGTTCAGACATTTGAAAAGGAACAACGGGATCGGATCGCCATCAACGCGAGCCGCCAAATCTCACAGTGTCTCAAGTGGAGAAAGTGTACATTTTGTTAATGGGGCAGAGAATGGGAAGGGGTTTTGTATGGGAGTTGAGAAGTGAACATTTTTTCACTCCACTTGCTCAGCCTGCATAAGAAGAGCTACACTTTTAACACGGGGAATCTGTTAGACGTGCAGGAAGATGAAAATATGTAAAGAGAGGAGCGTGTAAAAGTAACATGGCACAAATGCAGATTTTACAAGTCACGTAACACCATTTAGTCCAAGTGTTAATAAAGTATTAAAAATGCGAAAGATTTTCTCCTTGCCGGATGTGAATCGTGTAAAGTTTTAATAAGACATAAGCAGGGCAAGACAAGTTAAGGGAGAAAGAGGGCTAACTAATTTTAAATGGAAAGGAGAAGAAAAGGTAAGGGAAGGATATTTCTCGTAGTTTTATTATCTTTTTTATATATTGCAAATTTGGATATATTTCTTATTGAAAGCGTTGGATAACAATGTAAATGGGGGACATTGTTTGACTTTTTTAGGAAACAGCTAATGCTTCTAGGTTTTAGCTCTTTCTTCGGTACTCCCATACCTTTTCTTTTCAACTTACTTGAATTGAAATTAATTGATGCAGAAATAATGTGCAGCTCCTTCCAACTTGACATGATTCTCAACATCAAAAGATAGCGGAAGCACAATTAGCAAACATAAATTTAATGAGAATCCCAATGAGCAAAAGAAAAGAGAACAAGGAAACGACTCATTCGGGTAAGGCCAGTTACTGGGCTAGTAGGAAGAGTAAGAAACCAAAAAGGTTAAATGTAAATTCGTCCATTACCGTTACCACAAGGCAATAAGACCGTTTGAAAGGTCGCCTTCCCTAATTTCCTGCAAGTACAAGTCCATTTTACAACAGTCGCAATCTTTCCCACTTGAAAAAATTAATCATGGCTGACCAGAGATCAGAAGAGAGTTTGGAATCTTTAAAATTAGAAGTTTCTCGGTTGAGTCGGGAGTTAGACCAGACGCAAAGTGAAAAAGTGCAAGCTGCTAAATATGGGATGGGCTTATTGGAAGAGAACTCAAAGCTTCAAGATCGTTGCTCCCAGTTGGAGGAGCTGTACGAGGTGACCAAGAATGAGTTGGACTTGACGAAATCCGCCTTGTCCAAGACGACGGAAACGCATAAAATCACGGAGATTTCGGGGATTCAACATGAGGAAAATTTACTTTCGGAAAGCGCTGCTTTGGAATGCTCTCTCAACTCCCACATTTTGGATTTGGAAGGGGACCTGAAATTAAGCAAACAAGAACTTGGTACGGAACGCAACTACTGAAGTTGCCATGTTTAAGATGGTCCGATTTGAAAAATCTTTGAAAAATTAAAAATACATATTTTCTAATTGAATGTTTCAGAGCGCCTGAAAGCTGAAAGAGACCGGATATTTTCTGAAACCGGTGATCAGCAAAAGGAAATGGAGCTAATGTCAATCGAGAAAACTGGGCTGAAGAAGGAAGTGAAAGAAATGAAATTCCGTGAAGCCCGCCTCCTCAAAGATTGTTCTGACCTCGAAGAAGAAAATATTTCTCTCCAAAAGCAAGTTTCCGTTTTAAAATCCTCCCAAGTCGAGTTTGAAGGGGCAAAGCATGAAATCCGAAGGCTGTTGGAGAGTGCGCAAGAGCTCCAACAGCAAGTCGAGGAACTGTCATCCCTCAAAAGAATAGCGGAAAAGCAGATGGAGGAAGCCTTAGAAGCCCTGCAGTTAGAAAGGGAGAATCGCTACGCATTAAAGAAAGAGCTGGATGCTAAAATAAACTCTGAATCTATTATGAATCTATCAAATCTAGCTCTTTCTCTCAGAGGTATACCTCACGTTTTTTTCAATTACAATTAAATAGCAAAACGTAGTTAGAAAATTGATAGAAAAAATACTTTTATTTTTTTATTATCGTATTCGCATTCGCAAATAGAATTTATCGCTTTAAATAAAATAAACGCAAATAAATATCGTCGTTATTTTGCTTGTAATTAATATGCATTTTATATTACTAATTGAAACCCGCATTAAAATATCCATTTTAATTTTCCTTGCCCTGGTTTACCTCATCCGGCTTGCTTTGTAAGAAAATTATATGCCTACCCAATTGGATAGCTAATTATTGGGCTTACATATTGCTCGGGGTTCATAAGAATTGACATAATTGGGAAAGGCATTTCATATTTTGATTTTTATTATGATTGGTAGGTGGTCTGCATGAAGATCATGACGTTGGAAGTGATAGTGATGGGGATGGTGATGTAAGAATACCTGAGGAGATGGACACAGGTCGACCTCAAGAAAAGCAAGTGGACTTGTTCAGTGAAATCCATTTAAATCAAATGAAAAAGTTGGAGAAACAATTGGAAGGGGTTGAAGGGGAAAGAAACGCGTTGACAAAAAGTCTCAAGGAAATCCAAGATCAAATGGAGAAAGGGAAAGGTCAAGTGGCTAGTCTACAGGCAGCAGTAACCACGATAATGTCGCATATAGAAGCTTTGAACAATTTGAAAAATGAGATTGCCAAGAAGGTAGAACAGCCTGAGGCGCCTGCTCTGAGTACAAAGTATCAGGGTTGGTTTGCAGTGTCATCCAAAGAAATTGATAGGTTGAAAAAGTCAATCGCTGAGATTGAAAAGTCTGAAAGTACTCTGGTTTCGGATGTTGCGAGTGCGTTGCGCGGAGAAATGACTAATTTGAAGGAGAAGGTAATTTCAATATTTCTACTTACATAAAGATATAGAAAATAGCAGAAAACTGTTGAATTTTATTAATCAATGACTGTATTTTTGTGATGTAGCTACTCGTGTATGAACTGAAACTTCAGGAAATGGAGATTGAAATGAGGAGCATGGACGATGCCGCAGTGGATGCTCATCGAACAATCGATACAACCCAAACAGACCTCAACTTCATTTCAGAAGAGTTGGCCAATCTCTATTACAAAGTTTGCAATGTTCAAGGCGTCACCGCCCAACGTGTCATGCTTGACCATATGCAAAGTTAGCCATAAACAATCTCAACAAAAACTGACACAAGCAAAATTCCAAACGAAATTCATAAAAAATTTCTTGACACTATTTAATATGAATCTTTGCTGTAGGTAAAGGAGATGGAAAAATGAACTCGCCCGCAAAATCCATGGGTTTTCAGGGAGATAATCATTTAATGGTTCTCCTGAGTAGGCTAAGACCAAAAGCACAAAACCTGTCTAACAATTGGGAAGGGGATTTGACAATAACTAAACAAGTGGAAACTATTTCAGAGCAGGTATATTCAGTCACGCAGAAAATGTAGGATAAAATATGCTGTTATATATATTCATATTTTATGAATGTTTATGATATTGCTTTCCAGGTGAAAATTTTAAGAAGTACGGTTCTTGAGGCTGTTGAAGCTACTACAAGAACACTGGAATCTCATGGTATAGTTTATTATATACCTTGCTATACCTGTTTACAAATAATTATGCATAAACTTGATTGTCAAATCATGTAATTTTCGCAGGAGAAAGAGGCGACGAGAGTATAGGAACACCTACACTAGAAGAAATCCAAAAGCAACTTACAGAATACCGGGCCCTTGTAGAGTCCAAAACGGAGCAGAACGCTGCCCTCCGAAGTGTCCTTAGAGCGAATAAGCTTGCTGCAGAGAGGGCGTTGGCCAATCTGAAAGCTAAGTATGATACAGAGAAAACAATCGTTTCAGAAACGATGGTTAAGCTTCGCAATGAGTTGAGACTGCTCAAGGAAGATGCGGCAACATTTTCAAGTGAGTTTCGAAAATGCTTAAAAGTCATTCAATTGGAATCACTAATCCACAAATTATCCCGGGGCATCATGGAAAAATTATGTTTTTATTCCAGGTTTGCGAGCCATGTTTGCAGCCCGTTGTGAAGAATACTCCACGCAAGTGGACGAGCTTCAGAGACAACTAAGCGCGGCGGAGGAGGAGAAGAAAACGCTGAATCAACTACTCAAACTAGCAGTTCAACAAAAACTGGAGTTAAACCAAAGACTGGAAGCGATAGAACTGGATAGAGAAATGAAAATCCATTCCCGACGACATCAACCCAACAGTAATCGACAAGTCGGCTCCGGCTCAGGGGGTCCCCGCACTGGGGCTTTTGGGAGTCCAAGGCATAATCGATGAGTGGTTGTGTTAGCTAGGTCATAAAATTCTATAATTTAATTTTAACTACAGATTTTTTTACAGGGGCAATGAACAAAACTTCAATCACAACAATTACATTGCATTGGTGTCGGAACTTTCTCTTTCTGTAAAATTAGGTTAGCTAGGTTTCTTTCAAAGTCCAGTCGCATTTGTTAGGTTTTAGGCATTGTTAAAAACAAATCGCAGAAACCATCCAAATATGTAAGTAGGGTAGGTAATTTCGTAATTAGGTAAATAATTAATTAATAATTGTCTAATGATTGGACTCTGTAGGTAGAGTTTTTTAGTCCATTAATTATAACAATCAGAGAGAATCTTGCCAAGTTTTAAGGATAGTTTTGACAAGCAAAAGATTATAGTGCATTATTAGGACTAATGGCCGTTATCAGGCTGAAATAATTATGGTTAGTAAACTAGATTTCTTAGCATAATAACATTTAAATATGGTACTTGCTGAAAAGTATTAAATTGGAGGAGGAAAAACTTTCATAGCTTTTGCTAGGTCGATAGTGATGGATGACACACGAGTATCAATATAAGAAACGGACAGAGATTTAAATTCCACCAAATGCCATATGAAGAGAGATAGATATCATTGATGAGGATTCTAATTGCACAGTCAGTTAAGGAGTAGTGGTAAAATTTTAATTAAATTCCGATCGATCATATTACTCGTAGTTTCTGGAGTCATCTATAGATTTGTCACACATGCCGAAAGTGGAGTTGAAATAGATTCCAAAGTGATTACCACGCATGCTTTTGTTCCTTTGCTATTGGGATATGCTTTACCTGCACATTATGCAAAATTTTTCAAAGCTGAAGAAAATTTTCTGATAAAAAATCATTGATTGTGATATAAACGTTACATAGATATAACTTTACGTAATTTATATAAGCTGTAAATACAAAAATAATCTAGCAATTTTAATGGATATGAAGAAAAACTAACAATAGCGTAAGATGTATTTTAACTTGCATGAAAAGTTCGAGTTTTTTACGCAGTCTGAACTGTTTTTATGAAAAAAAATGTGTCATTTTATTCATTATTACGATAAGCTTTCAAATTGTACGTTAAGTTTTACAAATTGACGCAAGTTGCTCTTTCTGTTCCACTATTCCAGGGAATTAAAAATAAAAAACGAAATGAATTTCCAAAAAAAATCATGGTTTACTTTAGTGGTTTGCATATTGCATATTGATTCAAGAGCGATTCACTACAAAACTACCCTTGTTTCTGCTTTCTCCAACTTTTCATCCCTTAGCCGAAAGCATCATCCCTCAACCAAATTGCCCGGCGCAGCGTATTGCCGGAGCTACGGGCAAACTGTGAAAGCATAACCGCTAGAACTTCCCGGACAGCACTTAGCCGCCCATGCAATTGGGAATGGATCAAGCAGCTGGTGAGTCCAGCTTTGAGAAATGGAAAGAAAAAGCGCGTATCTGGTTCGGCCAAGAGATTGAAACAAGAACAAAAGTTTATAGCCGTCATGTGAATTGGCATGTGAAAAGTTGTTGTGGGACTTGCTAAAAAAAACCTATAAAAAGCGTTATTTAAAGTTTTCATTACATAACTTTGGGATTTTCACTGAATTTGAGAGAACAGAGTAATGAGCCAAAGTGAGGGTTTTTGATATAATCGTTTGTTAGTTGTCTGTTGAAGGTGGGAAGCAGTGACTTTTTAAGTTTTTGCAAAGCTGAAACTGTTGAAAGTACTTAAACAAAACAGTGAGATTCAGTAACTATATTGTGATTAGTGAGCCGCTTTAAGATGTCCGAGAAAAGTAAGAAGCATTCGGCGACTAATAGTTCGACTAACAGCCCTTCAGTGGCGTCCACCAGTAATAATGATGATAAGACAACAGGTGGCCAGTCAACGAGATTTCGAACGGATGTGATCCTCCCTCAAACCAAGGTGAAAACTATAATGAAGTCGTCCCCAGAAATTGATGCGATTGGGGCGGACTCCGTGTTCCTGATTACAAAGGCAACGGTAAGTGTTTGGAAGTTAATGAATGACCTATGATAATCAATTATCCATTCTGGGAACGTGTTTAAATTAAATGGTTATAAAAATATGATGATAAATAATAAATTGTTGTTTGGATGCTGATCTTGGCGTTTTTTTTTGCGATTTGCAGGAACTGTTCATAGACCATCTGACCACAGCTGCGTATGGCGCGTGCAAAGGAGGGAGTAAAAACGTCCAGTACAAAAATCTTTCCGAAGTGGTTCATAAAAATCAAAATATGGAATTTCTTCGAGGTAAAACCGACTATTTGCAGTTGATTTTTTACATTAATCATGTTATGTTATATATGCATTTAGTAAAATGACATCTTGACCCATCTGTTATATTATTTAAAATATTTGCAGATATCATTCCAATTAAGCTTCCTGCAAGAGTAGCCCTAGCTGAAGTAGCGAAGCAATCGGCGATCGATAATAAGGAGCTGTTTGATTAATAAATATTATAGATCATCCCAAAACAAATGCTTACCTTTATAAATATTTTTAAAAGATCTTATGGTTAGACTCTTATTTTAAGAAATCCTTCAAACTTAACATTAGCTTATAGAACATATCTTTTAATGGATTTTAGTTTAAATAATAATAATGATATTTAAAAAATCTCTCTCGTACGATACATACTCATGATTGTGTCGTGTCATGTCGTGTCATGTAATATATAGCGTAATAATATGGTACATTTTTTTACCAACAAGGTATTAAAGTCGTGAGGTCATGTCCGCATATCCATCAAAAACCAGATCGTAAGAGTTTGAGCTGTCAACCGGATCTCTATCTGTTAATTCCTTTTGTACATTTGCCATCTTTTTTACCCATCGTTTAGCTGCAGTCAGATCTGTAGGAGATGCTGACGAATGGACAGCACCTTCAAGAAGTAGCATACCTGGAAAAAATGTTAAGCCAATACATGTTCATTGTAATTTGCAATTTGCAACTGGTCGCATAAAAAAACAACCGCAGCCATATTATGATAGATGCAAGCACGTCACGTCCGGTACCTGAAGCAATTTCACCAATTGCAAATGCAATTATTCTTGCCCGAGCCATTGCCTCTGGAACCTAAAAGAGTATAATTCAAAGCTTGGTAAAATATATATCAAATCAAATCATCAAATATGTATGAATGCTTGATTGATTATGTAATTTACCTCAAATTTTGAAGCTATCTCAATAAGCGAATTCATTTCATGCAATATCCGATCAGCATACGGCTTTAGCTCAGAGTTAGTTTCCGTTACAGTCTGTAATCGTGTCTTTAGAGTATTTTGCAAGGAAAAGAACGCCTTTCCCTTGGACTTTGCAACCGCTCGTAGCATGTCGAGTGATAAGACATTTGTGGTTCCTTCCCAAATTGGTGTAACCTGAAATCAGATTTGTTAAAAGTTGAATTCTTGGCAGCAAAATCATCATTAAGTATTGACCTTTATCCTGACTAAAACCTGTGCATTTCTCAATATTGCTGGAAGTCCAGTGTCCTCAATGTAGCCCTGCCCACCAAAACATTCAAGACCCTCAGATATCACACCCATCGCTCTTTTCGCAGTGAATAACTTAGTTACAGGTGTCAACAGTCGGAACACCAATTCTTCATCCGCAGTGGCTTTGCCCGCTTCCTGAAGTCCAAGCAAGCTATAAAAAACGAACGATATCCCAATAGAAATGTCTTTGTACTTTTCAAGCATCCAGCTCAATTTACAACATCCAGACAAAGTCTTACCGAGTAAGTTCAAGAAGTAAGTTAGTGCCGGCCCTATATTCCAACTCCATATCAGCAATTGTGTCCAAGTGCAATGGATATTCAGCAATTTTGGAACCAAAACAGGAACGCTTCTTACTGTAATCCCTGGCTAATAAGATGATCCTAATCGAAAGTGTTCAAAAGTTTTAGAAATAAATAGAAATGTCTTTCTCCAAGTTGAACAACTTTTTCTTGGAAATTAACAAAAAAGCACCTTCTCATTGCTGACACGCTTCCAGCAATATTATGCAATCTTGTCATGGTAAGCATGCTAGAAATGCAGGCGACGCCGCGACCTGGTTCCGAAATCAGTTCTGCCACTGTTCCATCTAAAAGTAGTTCTCCAGTTGGTAGGCTCCTTGTTCCCAACTTGTTTTTCAGTTTCATGACATGAATATTGTTTAAAGTCCCGTCTGACTTTCTTGTTTCCAGAAGAAACATTGACAGTCCTGTGGTTCCCTGAGAATCGAAACGTACGAAAAAAGAAAGTATTTCTGCACAATTCAGAATGTTTCGAGTAAAAAATCTTAAATTCGGTAAAAAAATTTCATCCAACCTCTTCTACGCGTCCTTCCTCATCCGCGATTCTAGCCAATGTTAAGGAAATATCAGCGTCAGTAGCGGAGGAGAACCATTTATAACCGTGTAGTTTGTAACTGCCATCGCTTTGCTTGACAGCAACTGTCTCCGTTCCGTCGGCGACATCGGATCCACCTACTCAAATACTTGCTTAGACAAGAGGTGACAAAGGTGCTAATCAAAGCAATTGATTATTTTTACCCTTCCGTTCCGTCATCCATTGGCCAGACGTCCAAAAGGTCGAAGGCTCACGTGTGGTCAATCTAGAGTGAATTTCTTTATGACTTTTTAGCGTCTGCAAACAAATTATCAATTTTTGCATTTGACAACATTTTGGCATACTGACTGTATTTCTAGCAATATGGGTAAATAAATATTAATGCAACCTCTAATGTCTTCGCAGCGCCATCAGTCATGGCCAAAGGACAACTGTAAAGTCCTGAGCTGGGATGAAATACTAAGCATTTTGCAAATTGATAAGTACGACTGTACTCCATGTACTTTCTCTCATATCCGGATGCTACGATACCTTCCTCTGCAGAAATCTCTTTCATTCTTTTCCAGGCATTGCAAGTAACTGAAGGTCAAAGGTCAAAGAAATGGGACGTAAGCTTATCTTTGTCTAATTCAAAAGGATCGTCATATGCTATGTATAGCTATCGAGGTGCATCTACTTACCAACTTCATCGACCCTTTTACCCCACGCGTCTGTCTGCACCAATGTTGGAGGGTTTAGTTCACATTCTATCCCAAGAGGCTCAACCTCTTCTTCCACTCTTTTCCCCAACCTCAACAGGTCAGAATGGATGTCGGAGTATGTCTACCATGTGGGAAAAGAGTAAAAATAAGAAGATAATTAAAGAAAATATAAAATGGCATTAGTAATTTCTCTGCCAAACACTTTTTTAACCTCGGATGGTAGTAAGCGCTGAAGTAACCTTTGAAGAAAATGATCCCCCGCATAAGGATTCCCTAGTCGGGGTTCCGCTTGGAAAAATGTTCCGATTTGGGAGTGACGGAACATTGATCTCATTTTCTTTGTAGGTACCACAAATTGCAAGAAGGTCTAAAAGAGAAGAGAAAAAAAATCTGATTACTGAATAGAGAAAGTTTTTGCAGAATCACATGTCTGTTCTGAAAAGATATCCATCAATACTACTGATCCAACAAGTGAATGAATAGACCAATTCTTAAATATTTAAGCATGTTTGTAAATACAATCCTTCATATCTTATCTTGCCTTCTTATCATTTCGGCCAGCATAAAAATCAATAAATATATCGTAACAACAAATTGGCATACATACTTTGAAATTGCATAATATGGAGCAGTGGACTGTGGACCAAGTTCGTCTTTGATCATCCTATCATCATCATCATATTCATCATCAACAACTTCCAAATTCTCAGATCAAATTTGTTATTTCTGAAGTCATGTAATTACTTCGCCGTAAAAGTAGCCCGTCTCATCGTGAATGACGGAAACTACATGGAATATGGAATGAGTATTGCCAGGGACTATCCTGCGCTGGAGAGATATGGAGAGCAGTTTCCAGGGCCCAGGCCCAAGGGGCCCTTTTTCATTCCGA
>JAQGAH010000393.1:0-41884 GCA_034696885.1 Lepidocyrtus paradoxus | reverse complement strand
GTATTTTGTAAATTCCTCATATTGTGTGTGGGCTGTGGCCATCTTAAGCGCAATAAAGCCAATTATCAATTATCAATTATCAATCATCATGGGCCTCACATTCCCTCCACCTCTATCAATACAGCGGAGGAAAAAGCAAGCAAACGGAATCATTACCACATGCATGGGCATATTAAATAGCTGGAGTTGAGCCCGTGCCAACCTCAACACTTCCCTCTTTGCAATGCAAACATGCTTATTACTTTTCCAGCGTAAAGGGAGAGGAAAAAATATTGAATTTTTTCCCTCTCTGAAGTCTGCATGCATGAACAGGGAAGGGAGAAAAATTGGAAGGATGATGAAAATTTAAAGACGTTTTTTTTTGTTAGTTTGAAATCCCTCTGCGATTACAATCCGCGTAGAAAGTTTAGAAGGTGCAGTAAAAAGGAAAAGTTGGTCGCCCGAGTATCTCTTCTGCCATGCCAAAGTGGAGTGCCATGTACATGACTTGCATTATAGACGTACGTGTGCATGGCTGGTGATGGTAATGGATGCTTGGCAAAGTGTTAGTTGACGAAGGAGACGCATAGCCTCGTTTTTAAATAATAATGCCTTGTCTAACTATTTCCAAGAGAAAATGGAAAAGCCTGCTCTTGACACCATTCTCTCATGTAAATACGTAACATGTAACACTACTTGGTGAAAAAATGATGGATCATTTCTGAAGAGGAATGATGACGGTTAAAGTCTGTAAGAGCATAATACTTGGGAGGGAAGCTCTGAAATGGAAAGTAACGAATTGCATATCACAAGATACACTACCTTTTGGCTAGAATGTTTGGAGAATTCTAAACAGGAGCACAAGTGGAGAAGAGCTGGGAGTTGTAGGGATGGAAGCTGGATGTTTGGGCCGGAAGCTATTTCCCTCAAATGTTTAGATAGGTTCGTACATGCTTATGACGCTCGACAGTCTCCCCTTTATGATGAAAGGGTTTGCAATGGCAGATTATGCAAATGTCTGTGTATTTTTCAGTTCATTATATATTCATTCAGGATGGAGCGCTAATAACTCGGAGCATTTTTGGACGAGGATATAGGATGATTGCCGGAACCAATTCCTTCTGTGTGAACAAGCTTGCCAAAATCCTTCAATTGAAGATTACACACCGCCTCAACATTCTAATGAAGTGCTTGTGTATTTCAGCTGAAGCCTGACACCAGAAAATTGAAACATAATTATATTTAATTTACCACATGGAATAAGTACTTAGAGAGTATGCCAAATTCATGCAGTTTCCGGTATGTGAGCTTTTACTTGAGTGACACTCGTATTTCTTAAAGCATACCACAAACTTGGTATAGTTCAAACTATCCATTAAAAAAAAATATGTCAGAACCACTCAAACCACCTACGAACAGAGCTCACCTAGCTTAGCATAGTTGTCTATAAATAATGGAGTCAACTATCATGATTCATGATTCAGATGAAAGGGAAAATATTATTCGATTCAATCGTTTTGTAATGTATAAATTACTTAAAGACCTTCCAAGAAATGTGCTGGCTTGCAGCTAAATGCTTCCTTTCCTTTATCAAATTCATAATTTAATTACAGTCTTTTCTCCTAATTTTACTTCTAAATGGCATACTATTAGCCCGTTTACTTCTCTTTATACTACCGGTAGAAGGAAGTAATCAGAGAGAAAGTTTTTTTCAAAAAGGAGTCCGAAGGCAATTTAATAATAATATATCATCATTAAAGTTGTCCCAAAAAGGAATCCAGTACAGAAGGGAACAGGAGCAGTTGTCCTTGTTCGCAAGATGGATTATACTTTAAAAGAGTTCAAATAAATGGGGAAGATGACGTAACACCTTTCATTTATTTAATTCCTTCCCACTCCACTCCCATCCTTCTAATCAGCTTTGGAATGGAAAGGAAATCTCCAAAGAATGAAATTATTAAGTACAAACAGCCCAAGTTGGAAATTTCCGTACGAGTAGCTGTATTTGACACAGTAATTTTTTGAGCTATGGAATTTCCCGTTGGAAGAAAAAGCAGCTTGGAGGAAGAAAAAAAAAGTTGTGTATTTTTTTTCTGTTCTCCAACTAGAACACAATGTACCACCAGAGGGAAGTAATTCCTGAGAGGGACGAAGTCTGTCAAAACTTAACAGGGAAAAGTTACCAACTCCGAATGAATTACTGAGAGCTGACCCATTGCAATCACTCATTCTGTGACGAGTTACAACAACATTGGCTTTTTTCCTAGTAAATTTTGCAAATGCAAAAGAAAGAAACCGTTGTTCCATAGCGCAACGTGACTATACTTAATGTATTTGCCTGGCATTTTTTCACACTGATCGTGATTCTGGTTTAATGCTAAAAGCTAAAGTTAAAGTGGCAGCACTTTCATCTTTTCATCAACAGTAAAAAACAAGAGCCTTTTGCTATATCATATTTCGCACTGCGAAATATATGTTTGTATTCCACAGGAAATATTGCTAACTAACGTCAGTACTATTATATTATAATAGCTATTAGTTATCTCTATGATAGTTTTTTTTATTTAAATGCAGCCTTCAACTGTCAAATGAGGCTAATAATAAAGTACATATTATTTTCTGAGAAAACGACAGACGCTGAGAGCTTATTCTTGTATGGCGTCTTGGTGCAGGAGCTATTATTAAATTACTTTTCTCCCTTCCATTCTGAACAGCCTTCCTCCAAAAATAATAGACAACGAGGAAGACAACAGCGATCAGTAGTCTTTATCATTTTTTTTACTTAATGCCCTTTTCATGTCATTTTTCAGTGTACTTCATAACGAGAAAACAAAACGGTTTGTTCTTATCAGCTGTTCCACTTTTTTCCATCCATTTCCAAGTCTAATAGAATAAAAGACAAACAGATATATCTAAACAGGGAAGAGGAATAGCTTCGTCTGTTATTTATGCCCCTCTAATCACATGATTCCGAATCGACCCTCGCAACTGTCACTTTGTCAAAAGGACTACTCAAGAATGAATGCTGATACTTCGATCAGAAAATCCTTTTCAATTTTTATAAACTCGGAATGAGACGTGACGCGCCGTTTCGCACACAATACTGAGAGCTTTGCTCGCCTTTTGTTTGTTCGGGAAGCCATTATTCCCCTACATAAAAAAATTTTGCGATAAATAGTCAACTGTTTCTTCCAGCTTCAAAAAATATCCAGGAATTGTGATGGCGGCTTCCATTTTAAAAAATTTCTTCCAAGAAAAAAAAATCAAGGAATGGAAGAAAGGGAACGTAATTTGGTAGACTGACATTTCAAGGAAAAAGCCCTTCTGCAATATCCTTCACTCTTTCCCCGACGTTCAATCTCTCTCATATGAGGTTTGACTTATTGGTCGTTTAGGTAGCTCTACATGTTATCTCACAGCCGCATTTATTTCTTCAATTCGAGAGAAAAAACGGTTGGCTTATCTGTGAAAGTGGTGGGATGAAATGATGATATGTGATATGATGATGATATGAGATGGATGGATTTTCTGGTGGCTATGTACCAGTCCAACGCACCTACGCTACAATATGCTTGAGCCCCACTTGTAGTTTCGGTGCTTTATAATCGTGATGGAAGAAATGGATTTTTTTGCCGTATAGCCCCGGATTGGATGTAGCTGATCATCCGATAGATGACTACAAATAGAAGACACATATATGGCAAAAAAAACTCACTCACTTCCGATATGTTATGATATGGCTACAGGGCAAAATCGATAAAATTCATTAAAAAGGGAGAAAAAGGAGACCGCAGCCAGTGAGAGAAAAATAAAGAAGGAGGAGGCATTGCATTACTTCTACTCACTCACTGACTCACTGGAGAGATGGTCAATAAATAACTGTCTTGATAGTTGATGATGGTAGTGGCAGTGTTGGTGGGATGGAGTGCGGTGCTGGTGGTGGATGGATGGAAAGAGAGCAATAACCATCATATTTTCCATGCAGATGCTATCAATCCAGGGGAAAAATATTCTTTTTATTTTGGCCACGCCAACAGGAGAATAAGTAAAGGGAAGGGAACATGAAAGAATACAAAATAGGGACTATAAGCTAAGGTCTTGGGCTCGTCATCCCTTTTACAACGCCAATGTGCTTGTAAGATCGTATCATCGGGTTTTATTTCTCTAAAAAAATATAAATGTACATATATTATAGGGGTGTAGGAGTCTATTAGTTACAAAAATTATATATATTTAGAATGGACTTTGTAGTCTCGGGGTCCTGTTCCCTTTCCACTCTGTTCGTCCCACTGATAAAAAAAGTGAAAGAAGAAGAAAAAAATGAAAAACTGGTTAAAAAAGGAATAACAGGCTAGGGATACCAATCTAGAATGGCCTCTTTTTTTAGCAATATAATAGATAGAGAATGAAACCTATTTCCACTTTCAAAGGGAATGGGCCACTGGTAAAAAAAGAGAGGGAAAATGTTATTCAGCTCTGAAATCTTCTTATAATCTTATCTTCTATCAATTTTCCCCTTTATTCTTCTTCATTTTTCCCATGTCCTGCTTTGTCTTGTCTTCTTGTCCCATCCCATAAACGCTCTAGGAAAGGATAAATATGGCTAGAGAAACTCCAGAAACTATCAGAAACGTTGAGGGCTATGCCTATGAAGGGAACCATTTGCCGAACTTATCACTTCCTTACTAACATTCAATTTCCCAAGTTTACAAAAAATCTACAACTGAATTTCTCTTTAAAGCGAAATAAATAGTGATAAACAGTTTTTCTCCTTGTCACAGTCGTGGATGGATTAGGAACATGTATGGTTGGATGCCTTCTCAAACTCAAGATTGGAGTCGCGCAGTGAGGAAATTGAAATAGTATGGGTCGACTCTACACATGGAATGGAATCCAGCTCATTCACAAATTTACAGCATACGCATGCCAATCCGATATAGGCTGGAGGATCGGTTATATCATTCCATCCAATATGGAAAGTACACCATACCATTCCTCGAGAAAGGAATATTTGCAAGTGAAGAACAGAAGACAAAAGTATACATGTTATAGGGAAGAATGTATTTGAAGCTGCCGATGGGGGACAAATCGATTTTTTATCTCTCATCATCTTTCTCCCCGTTTTGGCTTCCTTTCCTCCTTTTCTCTTATCTCGAACTTGGCAAACGAAAGGGGATATAGAAGGAAGAGCAGGCTTGCAAGTGCATAAAAGTGCGTAAAGTGTAAATGTGGATGGAGCGTCCACAAACATTATTTTTCCTCTCTTGCCCTTGTTGCATCCTTTTCACTTCCATGGGCTCATTCACACTCTGGATACTTCAGCTAAACATCATGTTTCAAATGAAGAAGTCATATGATATGATCTAAACATTTATTTAAAGTTTGGAAATTGCTTTTTCTCTCTATAGGATACAGCAAGAGTAAAATATGTGGAGGAGTCTAGAGAAGGACTGAAGGAATGTAGGAAAAGTATGTAAATTACAAAACATTCTTGCTATCGGTATTTGTCGTGATTTATGCATGCGCCCATATACGACTTTTTTTAGACATCTATCCACTAGATCTGGTCAATACGATGATTTGTTTTGGCTGGAAAAAGGTGACAATATAGAACTAGAAAGTATTACAGTTAATGTGTTTTTTACTATAAAAAACTTTTTTTTTCCTCCACCTATCACATACGTCATCTGTGTAGAGCCCCAAAAACACTTGTGTTTTCTCTCATGTTTTATCCCTTGTTTAAATTGAAACATGCTCCTTATACAGAACCTCTCGCGTTTTTATCAAAAGTCTTGAGCTGATGCATGATCATAAAGCAGATCAAGTGAGTACATGAAACGATAGGATATGAGAGGAGATTGATTGAACAACAAATAAAAAAGATGGCCTGAGGCGGGCCAGAACATAATGTGAAAGGAAGGAGCGTAATCATGAGCACGATCATCATCATTGCAAAATCTGGAGTAAAACAACATGGGAAAAATTGCTTTTACTTTTATGTACTTTAGCCCCAGTTCTCCTTCACTTTTATCAGATATACGATGGCTGGTAAAAAAAAAAGTTGGAGCTTTTTTCCAGCTTTTTGTTTTTATATACGTAGCTCAACTTAGCATTTTCTAGATGGGTACGCATACTTTCATAGATTTTTTTTGGTTTAAATCTAGACTTTGATGATATTAATAAATGAGATTTGATTTTGAGAAAAAAAAAATGGAAGAAAGATGGTTGTATATAGCAAAGCACTTTTTTCCCACGTCGTTAGTCAATATTTTGTCGTTAAGTTCAAGTTGCAACTTTATACTTTAAAGTACTCACTAGGTTTTCAAATCCTGTTTCGATCTGGCTGACAATGACTGTTAATAGCAAAATAATGATGCTGCAGAGTTGTTCCTCCCAATACGCTTATGCATTTCAGCCAGACTGGATGAGGTTGTTACTCCAAAAATGATGGGAATCACGTCATGATCATGCAATCTAATTTAATTCTGTTGATGTCCCATTCAATTCTTTTCTCCGTAGATCCTTTGTCCCTTGTATATTTTTCCTTCTTGGTGACAGATGATTAGGATGACAGACAGCTTCTAACGATCCAATTTTTTTCTCCCAGTTTGCTCACTCTCTCGTATGCAGACTATTCTTCCTTGCATAGTTTCAGAGAGTGATAAGTCCCTCAAACAGAGTCCTAATAGGAGTTTGTTCTCGTTGTCCCAGTAGTGAAAAAGGGAAGGCAGAGCGAATGAGTGAATTGAATTTTTCATTCGCTGAGTTATGCACTTTCTTGTTCACTTTATTCCTCATGTAGTATTCATATAAACGATCTGATATATGCAGTAAATACAAATGTAGTGGGGTGTTTCAATAATAAAAATTGGATTGCTACAAATGTTCATATTTGTTGCGCACACACACATCTGACATCCCACGTACGGTCCGCTTGTAGACACGTCAACGTTAGTTAAAAATATATTTCCGAAAATAAAGCATACTAGTCCCGTTTGGAACAGTTTTTTATACGTTTTTTTCATGTAATATATGAACATGGGGCGCGTGTACGTTGTCAACATGATCACGAACAATTTCTTTTCTACCTCTTTTTCAGACTCCTAGTGACATTTTTACAGTTTCAGCACAATTTTCCTCCATACGTCCGTACTTTTGTACATAAACAGGGAGGGAGGGAGAGGCGAGTTGCAGTTTTACTCCATATGATGAGAAAACAAGGAAGAGAAGGAAAAAATATGCTGAAACAGTGGAAAAGTTAGCATTTGCTATTATTACTCTATGCTCATGTCCCCACAATTTTTTCGTCCTTTTTCTAGAATGGGAAAAAACTTGCGGACTATGGCTACCTATATATTTTATTCTGGTAACCATTAAAGGCACACGCGCAACGGTTATGAGGAAGTTTACAACGGTAAAAAACGGTCTGATGGAGAGTTGCTAACATTTCCGAGATTTTTATGTCACATTTACTGATTTAATTACAGTTGTGCACACTTTGCAGGAAAATATTGTCGTCCGTATTTTACGGCCTATTCTGAGATAACAGGGAAAAAATATGATAGATGAGCCCTACAGGAGGAGCAGGAAGGGAGGAGAAGGCGAAAACCAACCAAGTCATCTACGCGAACAAGGCCAATTCAATGAGGATGAGGAATTGAGGGTGGTGACGTTATGGTGTGGTGATGACGACCATGATTCCCATATAGGAAAAATGCCAACAAAGCAGAAAAAGCGTATCAAAATCCCTCCTGATGATGACTGAAAGTCAGAACATTTCCCAGGAAGAGGAGAGGGGCTTTCCTCTCATCGTCAGTGCATTATGCATCATTTAGATCGTATATCACCCACAAGAGTTAGAGAAGAGGAGTGCACAGGTTTCTCTAATTATCCCGCCATTATTCTATCATTGAACCTCTAGAAAAAAGGGCAACTTTTTTTAGTGCTCTCCTTTCTATCCAGCTATGATTTGTAACATTGGATGGAATTCGTATGTGATGTAGTAACAAGTATTATATGAGCTAGATTGTTTTCCCTTTCCAGTTAGGCACGCCTTTTGTTAATGAGCACACAAGTGAAAGAATATGAGACGACAGGAGGTTGATGATGATGACGATGACGGGACGAGTAAGCTGGAGAGAGGAAAAAACGATGCATGCAGCAAAAACGTCAACGTTGAACATTGGCATAACGGAATCGAATAATGCATGCAGAATAAACTGAATTTTTGCTGCTTTTTCTATTAATAATCATAATGATAATGATGACGATGAAAACAGTAATAAGGAGCACGCCATTAGTGTCCTCCTAGAAAAAGTGAAATGTGTAAGGCCATGTCATACTGTTGTCATGTCTTGCATTTTTTCTCTGTGAAACATGAGATTCTGCTTGTACTACAAATGATGGGGCTTCCCTTTTGCTCCCCTTCGAAGAGATGGAGACTGTCCTCTGTTTCTGTATGTTGTCGTTGTTCTTTTTTCTCCTTTGCTTGCAAGCAGTCTCTGAAACAAATCGGGAGGGAAGAGGAACAAAATAATAATTATAGTCGTAATCGTATGACGATGGAACATATCCCAGTCACTGCTTGCTCCTTAGTAGGATTTTGCATTGATTTCCTTCTTTCTTTGTGATGTTCACATCCATATTGCACAATCATCACGATCATCATATCATCATCATGTTGATGACTGCTGGTTTTTTGCATACTTGGGTATGTGCACACGACACACGCAACACATGCCATGTGACCTCCTCCTGGGAGAAAAAAAAATGTACTTGAAAGAGAGAGTGAACAAAGAGAGAAAGAATCTCATTATTTATACTGGAGAGGGGAAAGTGAATCCAGAAAATGGAGAAGGGATATGATATGACCATGGCTGAGCTCCGTCTTAACTATAGTCAGAACGTTGATCGTATTATGTTTAAGCTGCCCCTGTCCCTTTTCTTTGTGATAAATAACCCCAAATACATAGAGATGGACGGGCTGGACATTTATACACATCTATATGTACATAATAATACGTAAGTTTGAGAGCAGCAGAGATACAGACATTAAAAGTCGCCTCTTTCCCAACAGAAAGCCAAGTAGATTCTGACGCAAACATTGTGGCAATTTGTTGTTTCCAATGAGAACTCGTAAGTGGGACGAATGAGAGGGAGAGTCTGGAAAATGAGATCTGGCAAAATAAAACGAAGATAATTAAAGAGGGAAAAAATGGTAACAGGGCACTGGCACTGGATATACTGTGGCATTACCAGATAATAATAGGTCAGGTCCTTTCATACATACATGCATAATATGTATAATTTCCCCATGCATGTATGAATCTATCCCCTTGTAGTACATTCAGACTCGTGGAAAACTCCGGAGGAGAGGCAAGTGAAAGGAGGAAAAATTGGGAGTTAAGTCAGAGTCTATTACAGTCAGTCACTCCCAACTAAAGCAAGCTGCACTCTGTGACTACACAAGGCACAGAGGCACTGCCACCACCGCCACTGTTGATCTGATAGTGAAAAAATGGAGGGAGAATGGAAATGATGTAGATAGAAATTTCTTATGTGACGCTGTCACAATCAATTATTACCCAACTTGGAGGATAGCATCATCATCATCATCATCCCTGCTTGCATCAGCAGTAGGAGTAAGTAACGTAATAAATAGAAGTACTGTGTATTACGCGATGCTATATCGTCTTGCTCACTCCCTTTCTTTATTTTCCAGCATAATATATTATCTTCTTTTGCAAGTTTTTAGGTAGAAGTCGTCGCGTTTGTTGGAGAAATAATGGCAATTGCGGAATAAAGCGGGGCTCTCTGCTATTTGTGCTCCCTATGACAAGCACGGAGTAAAAGTAGGAAATTAATAGGGGGAAAATATTAAAAAGGACGAGATCCCGGAGAATGTGAATATGTTCATCTTTTTTTTCCTCTCTCTCTCCCAACTCTTGTGACTCCATTTTTTTCCATGTGAGAGAGACAGACAGGGACACACACTATATTACCCGAGTATGCATAAAATTTTGTTTGTGATGGAGGAAGAGAAGGGAAAACAAAATAGGATCCAATTTTATACGCATATTTTTCGGTATATATTATCCATGTATGTGAAGTCTGTCTGGAGATGGGAGAAAAAAAAGGAGAAGGATGTGGAATATGTGATGCGCTGATATGCTATGCAAAAAAAATGTAGAGGAATTGTGTAAATCAAACTGTATGTGGGCTAGGGTTGCCAAGTTTTTGCTTTCATTTAAACAAAAACTGTACCCCGTTTTCTTTTCAAGTAGGAAAACGATGTAGTAAACGGAAACGAAAACGGTTCAGGTTTTTAAACCGAAAAACGAAAAGGATAGCAGCTCTAGTAAAGAGGGGAAAGGGAGAAAGATAGAACACGACAGCGGCAGCATCAAAATATACGAGGAGTACGAGTGAAGAGGGCAGCATAAAACGGGAGCATAAATGAGTGAGAAGTAGAACGTTAGGAGAGAGGTCCCATGAACTAATGACTCGTAATGGTGATAGCAATCACACTTTTTCACGATGACAATGACAATGGGAACGACAAAAAAAATCCATTTCGTTCCTTTTTCTCTTCACCGACGACGACGACGGCCCAGTTGTGTACCTCTTTGGGAGATGAATATAAGCATACCAGGGGAGACTTTCCTCCTCAGAGTTTTTGGGTATCATCATAACCCAGATGAATCTCATTTTCTATGCATGTTTTCTCCCCACTTTTGTTGTTACTCATACTGACATAGGAAAGGAATAGGGAGGAGGATATGTAGTGGGGCAGAAGACAGACAGTCAAGAAAAACTCTGCAATTTAATGGGCTTCTTTTTCACTCTCGTTGTATCTGGCTGCATGTGTGAGAACGGCTCATATCTGAGTTTAGAGTGATATTGAATATGGGATGATGATGATGATTTGACGATACTCTTTGTACTCTGCCACGTTCTAATTTTTTTCTCCCAAATTTGCTTTTTTTTGTCACGCCAGTTCTCACACTCTTTTGCTCTACGCTGGAGTAAAAAATCTCTCTTGAAATTGCTCGTTTTACATTCATTTTCCTCTTTATGTCTTCCTTTTCATTTCACGTGAACAACTACTTTCCAGCGATAAGGAAGACGTTGAAGGAGGGGGGGGAAATTGCAAATAAAATTTTAAGGAAAAGGGATCAGATGATGAGAACATATACAAATTTGCTTCTTCAAACGGTAGGTTGCCCCGACTAAAATGACTTTTCCTTTCTGCATTAGCAACTGTTTTTTTTCCTAGCGTGTCCTATCGCTTCTGATTAGAAATGAATTAAGCTCATTTATTATGTGAGGGCGGGGCTTCCAGTTTGGAAGCCTCTTACTTTTTCTCTGTCGAAAAAGTGGATTATAGACATTCAACTTGAGGCTTTAGGAATCAAATGGATTTTTTTTTCTGCGTGCGATCCCTCACATAGGATGGAACAATATTAAGGTTTAACCGCCATCACACTCTCCTCATCTCATCACGGAATATATCGTCAGTCAGCATGTGATTTGTTCGCACACAAAGGAACACGTTTCTCCATCAAGTATGGAATGGTGTGGGAGAGAAAAAAAAGAGTAAAATTATGTGAAATCTATTTTTGGCCTTTTGTATGTCAATCTAACAGGATATTTGGTAGATGGACGATAAAGGGTTAAGGTATAGGTGGCTATAGAGGGCCCTATATGAGTTTGAGCAGCGCTACCAGCGGCAGCTCACTTTATCAACTTTCTAAGAAAAACATTTTCGCTGGCTCTCTCTCCTCTCTGGCTTTCTTGTCTACGCTTTTAACTTGTATCACCATCATCATCTGGATTGAAGGGAGTTGATCCCGATCATTTTTATGCAGTCCGTGTCACAGTCCTTGCCGTATTCTTGGCTCGTTCGTCCATGTTCATGACTGATTCTCTTATTGAGTCGACAATAGCCATGGCCGTGCTTCTGCTGCCCTCCCCTATCTAGCTTCGCACACAATAAATTCTTTGCATGGAATATGAATGGATGCATGGCTCCACGTATTTCCTCAAGTTGGGAAAGAGGAGGAAAAGCATTAGCTCCGCTATTTTCGTTCGTGTTTTACTTCACCACTTTACCATGCCTGTGTGAATGTCTTGGCTGACATGCTGGAAAAAAATCCATTTCACAATCCCAATCTATATCCTCCGTCGTCTCCTTCTCCTCCTACTCATTATTATTATTACAGTTATCGGGGAACAGAGAAAAAAAACTGAAACTGGACCAGAAAGTGAAAGCAAACAAGGGAGCTTTCCATACAGTATACTTGGAGGCCAATGTAAGTCAATGTGCTATAATAATAATAATAATAATAATAATAATGCATGATGATGACGAGGCCCAAGTGAAGGAACTACGCCAACGATGCAGCTGGCCTATTGCTATGTGCGGCTCGTACCCCTCATTCTCTTTACATTTATGTAGTTTTCTTGGTTCATACAGGAAACCAAAGACGAGGCCAAAGTGAAACGTGGAATTTTGCAAGGATCCTTCCCTTTGGATAATATTTTCCCTTTTTCTCTCTTTCTGACTGGAGCAGCCAGCCGATCGCCGAGGCTTGGAGAAAAGTTGAGCTTTTCCAGAACGTGGATGTGTGTGGCTGTGCAAGTTAAAAAGGAAAATGTAAAATACCGGAAGCTCCAGTAAGGCCTGCTTTCCCACCACCACCACCACCACCATTATATAGCAACATCGTGACTATAAGTATTTAGACATTTTGGGATAGCGCAACATATCCACAGACTACAAATTCTCAAGTTGCAGCATAACGCAACAGTATAACAAAAAACTACGCAAGAAAAAACAACCAAGTTGGTTTGAATAAAGGCGTGGTGGCAGTCTCCCTTCTACTGCTTTACTTCTGTCTCCTCTCATTATTATTACGTTGAGAAAAAATGAGCAGAGGATTTTTCCCCAGCCTGGCGGTAATAGCACTGCGGGTATTTTTGTAGACATATTTTTGTCCACGTATTTAATCCAAAACAGAAGACGAAGATGAGGATAACTTTGTAAAACCGTACGCATTCCAAAAGTGTTCTTAGTTTTTTGTATAATATTTTTCCCAGTGAAATGTGTGATGCTATCATGAAACTCAATTAATTTTCAAGTTTTTTTTTGTTTTCTCCTTTTCCAGTCAAGAAAGTTTGTCTCTCCGTCACATTGTCGTTTAGTTTCCTTGTTTGCTTTCTCCAGCCAAGACAAAAAAAAACTGATGGGGAGACATGAATAGAGCATGTCACATGCTCTACCACGCCAACGCCAGCGACAACACAGCCAAGTGAAGATTGAACGAGGGAATATGGGGATTGTCTCGTTTCATAATAATATTATATGGATGAGAAGATTGATAACTTTAAAAGATAAGGAAACAAAGGAGGGAAAAAAGGCTTTTTATTGCTGACTCCACACTGGAAAAGAATCCTATCCTAGGTTATTCGCTCCTTTTTAGGAAAAAATTAAAAAGAAGTTAACTTTCTGTGAGCCAGTTGTATTCTCAGGCCCGATTTCATGCTTGTTGCTCAACCATGAAATGAACACAAGTTCTTTTTCTTTTTTCCTCAGTCAAACAAATTAAACACAGGAGCACTTACACAGCCCATAGTAATATGAGAGATTTAGGATGCCTCTTTCTCCCAATTCGTACACAATTAAGTGGAATTTTGACATTTCAAAAATAATAATAACAGATAAGAATACATATCGGCCCAATTTTATTGCCCATTTCCACATTATGAAACTGCAGTGGCAACCACAGTTAAAAATTATCCGTTGCTTCCATGTGCTGGAGTAAGCAATATTCTAGGATGAAGTGAATGACTTGTTATGAAAGTGCAACTACGCCCGTACTTACTTATCTTCGATCAAAAGGAACAAGCCCAGCATCCTGCTTACTCATCAACATACTTTTTTATGGGAAGGGAAACAAATGATAAGCAGGGAGTGGAGTCAACCACCATTATTCCCCATTTCATATACTTCCTCTCGTTTACATTATTCTCATTTTCTTATTCCCAAGTCTCCTCTCTCCAGTGGAGAGAAACTCTCTTTTTAAAAATGGAATGGAGGAAAGCAAGTTGACTAAGAATGGGTTTTTTTCTTTCGCTTCCAACTTTCTCGTCTCTTTCCCTCTAATGATTAATGCCCTGTCTGACGGCTGCTCTTCGACTCTACACTAGGACTAGTTTTTCCATCCCATGTTCCATTCATTCATTCATTCATTCTCCTTTCTAGTTGGAAAACTCATTGAGCTTTATTATAAAAACAGGAAATATCGCAATCGCAATGGGCTCACGACCCGGTGGTGGTGTGGAGTCTTGTTATGGAACATATATATCCTTATTTTCATCAATTGACTAGTTCCACCTCCTGTTTTCAAACCTGCACCCGTGCTTTCTATGTATTCCTTTGAGTGCAAATCAAAAATGGTGGTTGTCATAATATGTCGAATTAATTGACATCAGGTGTGGGATCTGAGAACGAGGCCCCAGCCTACTACCATTCGTCAGATATATGAGTAAGGAAGCAAGTGAAAATGGTCACAGCGTGAAATTTTCCCTAATGATTAATTATCTATATTATATATATTAAGTAATGAGGACAATAGGGACCACACACAGTGTTTGCATGTGTTCGTCGAGAAAATTGTTCCCAGTCTGCTAAAAGTAAAAGTTGGTCTGGGGATAACAGTAAATATTGGAATCATCAGAACTGCCTGGATAAGTATTACCAGAAATTTATTTATCATACCCCATACGTAAAAGTTTGGACTTGGACTAAAACTAGTTTTAAAACTGGGTAAATTTATTCTGGTGAGTCAAATTTAGGAAACTCATGCAAGAGAAAATACTGTCACGGAGCAAGTTTATCATTGGTGCTTATGCATCGTCAGCATTATATTTCATGCTGGATGGATTTTTTCTGTTAGCTTTCCCTATTTTCCAGCTTAGACCATAGCTAATCAGAAAAGATTGAAGTGAGTTGACTCCTCTTTTTTATATAATATTTGATCACGGCTGACTGAGTTCCCGTCCACAACATATCATATCTTTATGTAATTGTTGGCTCTGGAAATCTGAAAATCCCATTTCAGTTATGAACCTATGAATCATCGCGGTTATCCTCATCAGCTGTAAGTCCCCACATCCAACATAATATTAGCTGCAGAGTTCTCGGTGCATTGAATCTGATAATGGAAGAGTGGAAAGTGGGTTGGGTGGACACAGATGATGCAATGCAATGATCATCATCAGTATAATCTGGAGAGTAGGAGAAAACAAAAACCGGGGGAAAATTTTGGTTATTGGGGGATCCGATTTGATTCTCTGAGCCTAAGCCGACATCGTGGCTATTGCAATCGCCCTCCTTCACCGCTTTACATAATAATATTAATTCCAGCTTGTATGGATGGAGTGTATTTTGAAAAACAGAATTAATCCACTCATGTCATATTGTGTTCTACATGTAGCATTAAGACTGGCATGTCTTCTTGTCTTTCCCGAGTCCATTGTTCCCCGCTGCTAATCCTATGAAATATTATCCTGCCTCAGTTCCAACCACTGCAATTGAAATTGCAGGGAAAACACATCAGAATAATGGAAAGAAATGTACTTTCAGTCTTTGTTCTCCTCACGGTTCTCCCTGCGTAGTTTGTAGTTAGTCATGATGAGAGAGAAACAAAAATTGCATTCTTCTCAACTTTCAAAGCAAAAACCACAAGAATGGATTGGTATTGATTCACATTATTATTTGGAGAAGGCACACCAACGGAAACTGGAGGGAATGAATGAATGGCAGTGACAATTTCATAATCTCATCATCGGCTTCACAGCCACGACAAGGAGGATCGATCAACAGCGTATAGAGAAGGGAAGGATGAAAAACACGACATGGATGAATTTGATTTGATGTGAGTTAACAATCAGGCTCAGCGGGTGGTACACAGAGGAAAAGTAACACTCTCTCAGATGCATCTAGGTAAAGATAATTTGGGCATTGGTATAACCTCCCCAGTGGAAACTCTGCTGGTACTCCATAGTATCACTATCTCCATCTCCCCTATTGATAGAAACAGGAAACGAGGCAAGGAAATTATCCAGGACCTAATTCATTTCGTCTTGTATGAAGGGAAAAGGAATGGATGAGCGGATATAGTCAAACAACAACCCACAACCTTTTTTCTTCCTGTGGATGGAAAAGTACATAAAATGAAAACAGATTCGTCGCTTTTTCACTCTCCGAAAAAAAATACTTGATCGACTCCACTATCATTTCTCAAGTGTTAACATAACGTGCCCATGACTAATTTTATGTACTCTCATATAACTTATGTACTGGGGAAAGGTTCCCTCATATACATTTAATTCATGTAAGGTTACCTCCTTGTTCATGATGGGAATTGAGAGCAGAGACGACGAAGGTGTTCTTAATTCACGTAGAAACTACGCATGTTCAAATAAATGGCCCCTCTGAAGGTCACTGACAATGAGCCTCTCAAGACTTTCTAAATTGAACACTCATAATGAATAGGCTGAACTGGAGAGGCGAGAGCGCCACGCCATGATGTGCGTGAATATGGGCGAGCACTGGAGAGCCGGTTCCATTGGCTCACTTGCCATTCAAGAAATTGGATAATGGCAATGACGAAGACCGACAGCCAAAAGCCGGATATCATTGAACACCATAAAATCATTTTATTACAATATAAAATGTTATTTTATTCATAGGGAAAGGGCTAGGACAACATAAATTTCTGTACTAGCGCTAGTAGACTCAAGTTTACTTTCACTTTCATATCGTTGGGAGCACGACAGGAGATGAGAGTCCGCCCTGGAACATATTAGTCTCCATTATTATTACGGGGAAGAGCGCCGACTAGGTTTTTTTTAGATGCTGGAGGAATTGTTGGCTATACTGGAGAAATTTATTACTGGCTGACGACGACGACCTCCACTCTCGCTCTAGATGAGATCGACCCCATCATCAGCATCAATACCTTACATAAAAAAGTGGAAAAGTTCAACATACTTTTCTTCTTTTCTCTCTCAACAGCCTTTTCATCTTTCCTTTCTCTTTTTAAGAAATCCAAAGGAAAAAAAACGTCGAACAGAGCAGCGCTGTTGAAGAGTGACTGGAGGAAGTAAAACTGCTCTATTACTAATGGCTGAGAAGTTTTTTTTTCTGAAGAAGACTAAAGACGACTTTTGACTTGAGGTTCTCTTTTCTTCCCCCTCGTGAAAATTTTTTCCTTAGTCATCATCAGCATCATCATTATCATCATCATCATCAGATGATAGGGAAGAAAGCAAGTAATTTTTATAATAGTGAATTTATATATCTATCATCTATTCATCCAAGCAATTTATCCATTAGTTTTATTGACTAGATCATAAGATCACTAAAGCCAAGACACAATGCTTATGTGAAGCCCCATTCTCGTGCTGTTATTATCTCGAGCAATTTTATTTTTAATATGGCAACACAAAAATGGGAAGATCCCTCCCAAATAAATATCATTTAAGCCAAGAGGGCGAAAAGGAAAGTTAAACTTATCTGTCCATTAAAGTGCAGTGAAAAGAAGATAGAAAATGAAAAGGGACGAGTCTGATATTTCCACTTGTGCTATAAAAATGTATCCATTTTTGTGAGTATATCATAATAAAAAATATAGTTTCTGATTTGACGTAACATGCATTTTGGCTAGTCTTGGAGAAGCTGATAAAGATGAGTCTTAAGAAATATGACACGAAGGAGGAGAGGAAGCGAAACTTGTTCACATTCCAGTAAGTCAGCTCAAATACACATATGCCAACTCAAATCTTTCCCTCATTTCCCCCTGACACGCGAGAGTACAACTGTCATGTTGAGAAAAGTGGAAAGCGACGAAGAAAGGTCAAATCACACTTTTTCCGAAAGAGTAGACAACATCGTAACTATATCCATATACATATATATATTTCATGCTGGGGTGTGTTCCATGTAATTTGATTCAATCCAGAAACTACACAACTATTCTGCTTTCTCTCCAAAAACTCCTCAAATTACAAACCAAGTTCATTTCTTCCTCCTTTCTCTCCCTGTTTCAATCTTCTCCAGAGTGGAGCACTGAGGGAAAGGAATTACGGGCTTATACAAAGAATTAAAAAGAGGAAAAAGAAAGTTGAGAAATAATTATTTTTCCTTTTGGGTATTTTTTTATCCTCCTTTTTTTATTTGGTTGGATGATATGATGATGTTGACGGGGATGTGATGGGAGCAGTAGAGCTTTTTTCACTTCAAAAAATGTATCTTCTCCCATGACTCATCTTGTGCCTTGATGTGTGCTACCAACGCCTCGCTCTCTCTTGTTCTTCCCCTTCTCCGGTTATTCTACATGAACGACATGATGACATGAATCGTTCTTGATTCCAATTTTTACTGTTTCCCCATCATCCTCATGTATCTAATAATATTCCACGGGGAATTTATATATTTTTCATTTGATCTTGATGAAAAAAAAACTTCATATTCTTTTTATTTCCCTAGTATATCCTCAGCAAACATTAAACATGACAAACTGGATCCATATGTGGGGCATAAGCCATAATATTCCTTTTATAATCCCTCTTCTTCACTCAAAGAACACATCTAACTGGAGAATGCTAATCGTAATCACAACTGCGTGTATATTTTTTATTACTATGGAATGTCGACTCGACTCTATTCTCTGTGCACCATCATCATTTTTGTCCTCATGTAAAAAAGAATAAATACTTAATAACCAAAATGATTAAATTTTTTAAACAGCCAAGCCATATCTCCACTGTCCCGATCCAGAGCAAGCGGGCACACAAATTACTCACCATCATCAGTAAGTAATATTATGATGATATGATATATCGACAATGAAAAGTCAGTTGCATGCGTGCATGTACTTATGCATGGGTCAATATCGTTAAGCCCGTATTGATATATATCTGGCCTAAAAATATACTCAGAACCCTTCAACTCATCGAAGGATTCATTCCCAGATTGAAATGGAGCCCAAGAGGGTGATGGTCTCTGAGAGTGAGCCACTTGTGACTCTTTGTTGTCAGCCGGCACCATCGGATCACAATGCAATCCTCACATTGCCAACACTGAACAAGAACTGATTGAGAAATAGGGATGGATATTTTTTTTGTTAAAAAAGCTGCCATTTGACTTTCGAGTACAACAAGTCCCCTTCTAATTTACAATAGGACAGTCATGATATGATCATAAGTTAGGAAAACATTAGAAATTATTATTTTTTGCTAGGCTCAGCATGGCTCGTGCTCGTCCTCATCATAATCTCACGAGAAAACAGAGAAAAAACTGAGCAACAGCTTAAAAAAATATCCGTCATTCTATTCCTGTCCCAGTTAACTTTCCACCCTGCCCATACCCCTGCAGAGAAGTATGGAGGGTGAGGAATGGCTAGAGTGTAATCTGGAGAACATTCATTTCTACTCCTTAGCACTCCGCATATTGCATAATAATGAGGGATTGTTCAAGCACTCCATACTCGCTCCAGTCAAAGATATAAGGGATTGCTGGAAAAGGGTTCACCAGGATGGGAAATGAAGGTGCCACGCGTTCTGGAAAGATAATTTTTCCTCTATTAAAATTATAATGGAGCATATGACGAGATTTCTTTCATGTTAAATATGTTGGGAGGGAGAGTAATTCCATTTTATGGTTTCATTCCCCAACAGCTCTCAACTCAAAAAAAAAAACTAGAACGAGGACGTGGACATAAAGAGGTTATAGGACGTCGATTGGAAAATGATGGCTGGATTGAATATCGGGTCAAAGTAGAGCAGGCCGTGTGCACGGTATTATTTCTATCGTCATATTCACATTATTATTTTTCAATTGGAACATATAAAAAAAGAAAAATGAGCAGGGCGGCAGTCAACAACGAGGAGTTTTAAGCCTTGCCACGTGCTCTACTTTATCATCAGTTCATTTTTCAAAAAAAAATCTTTCCCTTTGTCAGTTGGAAAGTGGTAGGAAAAGAAAGTTATAGCTGAAACCAGTCCTTTTCCCTTGTTTTTAATGATCCTTTGCAATGACAATATCCCGATTGTCCTTTTTCTGGGGAAATGTTTGTCTGGAAGGAGAAATGCTATTTGCATAGATGTGTAGCTGGCTGACAAACACTCAAAGAGTATGTGTCCCCGTGTTTTCGCAAGCATTTGGGCATAAGTGCTTATTATGAAGCCTTTCCCCATATCTGTTTCTAGCCATGCCAATCTAGATGGATATTCAAACAAGGTGAACTTTTTGTGTGGAGAAAAAAAGACAAGTTTTATGCCACCAATTAGGGCAAACGACGATGTCATCGTTGCTTATTTAGATAAAATACTGAACAAACTTTTTTTCTCCTAGTCCCTTCCCTTTTTTCCTCGCAGACGGGAAGGGAACAAAAATTGGGGAAGAATTTGCATAACTTTATTAGAAAAAGAAAATATTTCTTGTCAGCCGATGCTCCATAGTTGGTTCCAATCACTAGCAGCATGGTGCTAGGACGTGACAGACTAAGGTATATATATATTTTGCAAAACTAAAAAGTTGTGATGAATGCGGAGTTGGCTTTATATAAAAACTTATTATTCCCTATATGGATTGCCATTATACTACCTTTTGGATGATTCCCAAAATATCATCGTTTCCTCCTCTCTGAAGGTGTATGAGTTTAACTTTCTTCAACTCTAAACATATCAAACAAACACAAATACGAAGTGAGGAGGCCTTTTTTGCAAACGAGATGATAAAACTACATGCTATAAAAACTGCAGTAATATCAACTCACGAATGGTTTTGATGATTCCAAAATTTTCTTTTTTTCTTTCATTTTTTCTCCCTTGTTTTCACAATAACAAGGGAAAAGGGAAAGCTCCGAGCTTAAAGCTTTAATATTTCCTTCTTGGCTAGCCAAATGTAAGGAAGTATCTATATTATGGATATTAGCGCCTATATAACTAGAACTATGTATATCTGGCCCCTATTTTATTTTTTTATTATTCAGCAATTGGCCGCATTTTTTTGTCCAAGGCGGAAGAGAAAGTTTATAACTGGAGCAAAATTATTTGCATGTGATCAGCAAAATTTGAGAGAATGAAGTGAATCTAATGCAGGGAAAAGTTTAGTTTAAAAAAAAATTCCCTACCATTTAGACAGTTCCATCCATTCTTTCATGTATTTATTTGTTGTTGCCCATGATTAGTCTATTTTTCTCCTTCAAACAAAGTTCCGACTTGCGGCTGTATATTATTTGCGAAAAAAAAACACTAAAGTTTAAAAGTGTTTTCCCCATGATCCCCCTTTTCGGGGTGGTTTGGTTCGGGGAAAAAGGAATTTGTAAGCCCTACATAGACGGATTGTTCGCTCCCTCTTCAAAATGCATACTGCTTAAGACTAAACCCCTTATAAGTAAAGTAGTTGAACTGAGCATATAAAAGGAGTCATGGGCAAGAATTTCTAAAAAAAAAAACGGCGAAAAAAAAAGTTGCAAAAGAACTAGAAAAAGGAGAATAATGTTTAAGGCAATAAAAGGAACTCAAAAAAAGTTTCATTCCTTTCTTTGTTAGCGTACCCCAAGGTTTATGATTTTTATGGAAAAACCTCAAATAAAAAGGAGAGCCAGTAATATGTGTGGTAATAAAAACCATGAATTTCGTGGCATTAAAAGCCTTTCTTTTTAGAAACTGAATCATGCAGCATAACCCATTTATTTTTCTCCTTCATTTCAGAATCATCTCTCGTTATCCAAGATAGGATGGCATTAAGGCTGTGGAGTGGGTAGCCCGATGAAATTGTCAAAAAAGGTAGAAAATTGTGAGGAAACGGTTCCTGTTTTTTTCCTTTAAATCCAGCAAGACCAACGCCGTGTGTCGTACTAAAGGAGGAAGACGATGTGTCATAAAAATTTATGAGTGAACCTTTTCTGATACTTGAGAGGAGCTATGGTTTCAACTCGTTGTTTGTGCAGAAATGAAGACAACAGATACAAAGAAGCACCGGCTAGTCAATAGCCTTCTATGAGTCAATCGTAATAGCAAACGTGTAAAGCCATAGGTTTTAATGACTTTCTCGTCCCTATTTCAATTTACATTCTTTTATAATAAACTATAGCTAAGCACTGCATATTTACTTCTAATTTTTTTATTGCCTTGTTCTAACCATGATGTAAGTAGGGATGAAAGCGTGTAGGGACGTGAGCATCTATAATTTCGTGGTAACAATCTTGAATCAATGAGCTGTTTGACACGTCATCAAAGTGCTCAGCTTTATTCTGTCTTGAGCCATTTTGCTATTTTGCTTTCAAAGGTCTGAGACTAATGAAATATCAATAAAATTATATTATGGGGGGATTGAAAAAAAAAACCGAAACAAGAGCTCAAGTAATCAATAGGTTTTTATTGGGATTTGTTAATGTGAGTGTGATGTAAAATATGCATTGGGAGCTTCTTCCATTTTGGATGCTCATTAAAGAAAAAATGCAGTTTAGATATGATGATATGGGGAAAAAGTCACATCATGGGTTTTTACAGAAAAAATTTATATTCTTGGCAATAAACTTAGGACTGCATACGAGATATGAAGGAAGAATGTGAATTACCTTAGTCGCAAATATGAGAGTAGCAATAAAAAAAGGAATAAGTACTAATACATTGTAATATATGTACAACTGTTAGTAATAAACGTAATAATTTATATAAGTATACTTTTTTTCCTAAACATGTAAAAAATAATTTCCCGAATTTGGTAGAATCACGTAAGAGGGAAAATTAGTGGCTCATGAATGAGAAATTATTATACTAAATATTACTCCATTTTAAACTTTTCCCCATCCCATCTGTAGGAAGGCTAGGGAGGTATTTTTATTATGCCCTCATAAAACTCAGACTTCCTCAGCATAAATCAGATTAGAAATGAAATGAGCCTTTAAAGCATCATATTTGATTTTAACGAATTACCATAGTTAAAAATTAACAAGATCACAAGTACGAAAATTACACATACCTCTCATTCTCCACGAGGTCGTCGTTGTTGCTTTTAAAAGGGGATCCTTCTGCTCCACTCAAAACTATTGGGGTATCCTCGTACGTGGGGGATCGCACGAGTCCGAAAAGTTTCCCTCTATTTATTTGGAATTATTAGAAATGGGGAGGAATCGTTGCTTGGAAACAACATTTTAACAGAAATCTAAAAAAAACGTTTGCGTTACTCTTGGCAACTCAAAAACACTTTCGAGGACACCATCCACTATCCATTTTTGCGAAAGAATTAATCTGCAGAATTGAACCGAAAGGAAATCTCACAGACGCTCAAGTTCATGGATCATAGTCTCCTTTGAGAAGGTTTCGTATCTGCAAAAATATAAGCAAAAAATCATAAATTTATTGTGTATATTTTATGATACAAAGCTGAATGTCAATTTTAAGCGCTTCTTCATCGTCTAATGAACACATTTCAGAGTTTCAAATCTTTAGCTTGGCTCCTACAAAAGCATGCACGAGAAATGTTTTCGTCAGACTGTCATTGCCCTTAAACGCATAAAAGAGAAAAGTTGACGACACCATTTATCATACCAACTATATACCCACATTACAAGTTGACGTCTTCCTGGCCTATAGTATGAGGACCCCTATACATATGCTGTATGAATGTGATCAGATCACATCAAGGGAAAATATATTTGTCTTTGAGGAAAAATTTATGTGAAACATATAAAAAATATACGGTTTTACTACTCTCCCTCCTCCAACAACAACAACACAGCTATGGCAAATAAATTTAGCGGAGAGAGAGCATTTTTTTCCACTGTTTCACTTTCCGGTAAACAAACCGACAGTCAAAATATTATATATATGCAACTATGGATAAATTATAGTGAGGCTTGGCTGTGTGTGTGGGCGGCTGGGAAGACTGATGAAACGAGAGCTCGAGTTAAAATGGTATCTCATTCCATCATCCATGCATGATGATGATGATATAGCACACTCCAACAGAGTTGTTCAAAGTAACCCGGATGATTCATTTTACCCTGGGTTTTCCTCCCGATTTTCCACTTTTCACTGAAACATAACCAACCAACCAGTTAGTCAAGTTGAACCTGGCCACCCTTGCCCTTAAAAATAGCGTCTTTGTTTTTATACCTTAGCTTCCAGGTACGTATTTCATTAGGACTAACATATTTCTGTTTGATGTCATCCCACTTTTGCAATTGCAAATCAGCCTTTTATAAAGGGGAAAGTTGGGATCGCAAAGTTTCTGTTTTTGTAGAGTAGCATGATATTTATTATAAAAAAACTATTTCTTTCTTTGCTTCAATGACGCCAAGTTGTACTTATATCAATGGAAATTCTCAACCATTTCAACTTATCATAGTTAAATACGACTCTTGAGTTTATGTAGACAAAAAAAATCCACATCCAGCGAATTTTTTAAGACTTCAATGATGCAAAAAAAAACTAAGAGAACTGGCTGAGCATAAGATCTTGTTGTCATATTACAAATGGGAGAGTGCTCCAGCCTATTTATGTTTGCTTCCCTATTTTCTTTTAAAAGTGGAAACAGAAACAAAAACTTTCCTTTTTTTATTTTATTTCCCAAGTATTGCTCATTTATGCTTGCTTCCTCCCCTATTCCAGGCAATTTTTATGGGCATAAGAGCAGAGTTAAAAAAATGGGTAACATGGGTCGACATGGGTATTTTACCAGAGATCCTACTCCACATATCTCATCTGAGAAATAAGGAGCCAGCTTCTCAGAGCCAGTTTTTTTCTCCCTATTTCCCTTTTATAAGTAATAATCTGCATGAAGATATGTAGTCCTACATGGATGAAACATGTAGGGAGTATCAGTTTGAAATGTTTATGGAGAAATGGCTACACGAAAAAATAACTTTCCAGCATTTTTCTTGTTTTTCGCGGAGCTTTCTTCGGTTGTAGAATCCTTGTAAAAATACTCCTGCTCCGAATTCCTCCCAAGTCTAAAAACTGGGTATTAAAGGATATCAAAAAGTATGGATTGGGAAGTTCCTTATTCTTCTAATTCCTTCTGAACTACTGTTTGGAATATTGCATTTTTGCAGTTTTTTTTCCTTTTCTCGGTGCAGCTGTTCATTCACAGTAGAAAGTAAGAAGAGACAGCTGCATGAGTCAGTTTAGTCCATGCATTATTATTACTCTTCAGATCATCACAGTACAGATAAGTATGGATGGTGGAAAGGAGGAGAAAAACTTGGGTAAGATGAGTACATCTAAAGAAAAACATGTTATTAGTATATTTACTGGGGAAATTTGTGAAGGCAATAATGACAGTATGATGGTGGCAGTGTTGGCGGAGGAGTTCCACTGCACGCATGCACGAAGCTAAAAACAGCATGAATTTTTATGGACAACTTTTTTACAGATAATTTTAACAGTTATTACATTATGTCTCTGTAAAAGTTTGGAGGAGGATGCCAGGGAGAGGGAGAGAGTGGGTGAGACCACCACCATACCACAAGAACGAGAGGTCTGTAGAAAAAAATGTTATATAATGGATGCTGATGATATGGGTGCAGAGAAAGAAACCCTGAGTAAGTAAGCAAATAGTGTAAATGAGTAAACTAAAATATGCCTTCAAAACAAGAAAGAGTAAAACGAGAATAAAAAAAATGTGCGGGTGCTTCCCAGAAACGCATCCTCCTCCTCATCATCATCAGTCACGTCAGTTGAGTGGAGTGAGATTTAGGCAAAGCCAGTGAGCATAAAAACACTTTTCCTCAAAACGTAGATTATCTTCTGTTCTCTCAAAGCTTTGCGTTCCCGTTTTGTTCACGTTACTAGAATTACATACATGGAAGGGCGATATGGGTGGGAGGTCTTGTGTGTTGGTTTTTTATAGCAAATTTGTTCCCTAGCTGGGGAGTTTTGTTTGGATGAAGAGGATAAAACTGAGGAAAGTTATGCTACTCCTCTGAAGTGACAAGAGTGAGAGGGTAGAGTTCAAGTTTATCATCACATTATTATTTAGCGTCCCTGTTATAAATACGACTTAATTTTTTCCAAAGAGGATTTACGATGGAAATGGATCTTCTGAGGATTTGTCACCATAAAAAATGCCGGATGGATGCCGGAGATAATTTGTACTGTTTTTGTGCATCCCTCCACTTCCGTCATGGCATAAGGACGACGTTGGAGGGTAACGCATAGCTAATATTTTCTCCTCTGGCGTTTCAGAGAGACTAATGTACATTCTATAGCATTATGCGCTAGTTTTATGCATATTATCAATGTATTTTTTGGATTGTCAACGTTTTTGGATTAATGTTGAAAATGAAGGTATTGTGGCGTTTTTTGTAGTTCTCAACTGAAAAGTTAAAGAATGAACGCGTGTCTCTGCTTGACTTTGTTTTGCATTCAAAATAAGGAAATAAGAAGAGTGTCCAAGTCCCTGTTGGAAGTTTGGAATGTTGCATGCCTGCGTTTGGATTGAATCTAATTGGAATGTCTTTCTCCTTCTTTTGTTGTAGTTGGATTTTCTTTCTTTAAGCTTTTATTTGAATATGAAAAAATCAGCTTTATGCTCCCTCCTTTCACTTATCCTTCTCCTCGGTGCATAATATTTTAGAGAGAGAGAGTCTTTGGTGGCACGCCACGCCAACTTTTTCTTTTCATTCTGTCCGCTGTAACAGAAAAAAGGGTGCAGTGACATCACAACGTCGTCTCCCTTTCCGGTTGGCAATGAAAAAGCCACGAGCAAACCAATATTCCGGTTTTTGTGTAAACTATTTTGTTCCTATAACGGATATATCGTATTATACACATTTTATCGGAGTAAACAGAAATAGAGTAGAAATAGTAGAGTAGGTAGTTGCACAAAAAGTATGACCACCTTTATGAAAATTTCGGATGCTACTATCCTTCCTCCTTTCTCCACATAAAAAATAATAATATTGCTCCCGCTCATCGAATATCAAGTGAGCTAGTCAACCTTGACTTTCCTTGAATATTGAATATTGAAATGTAGCTCGGAAGAGAAAGGGAATATGCGTAGTAATGCTGGTGATGATGCTCAGCATCATATTGTACTTTGGTTGGAAGGAGGAAATCCAAAATTCAAATTGAAAGAAGCTTACACAGAATGAGTTCCCTCTGTAGAACTATCACCAACGCCAAAGCTCTCTTTCTTCATCACTCTCATCTCCTTTTATTTATGCATCAGCAGCATCAGAAAATTGCGCCGGTATCCATCCCTTTCAGATATTCCTTGCTATATTCCACTCTCCTTAGGCTTGGGATGGCACACACAGTCACCAAATTTTATTTTATTTGAATTGGAATGCAAAAAAGGGCTATATGGGAAGGAAGGAGGAAGGAAAATGAGCAAGATGACTGTGGATGGATCCTACTTCGGCGTTGGTTTGAAGTAGAGAGTGAGTGAGTAAAGTTTAGATAGATAAATAAATGTGAATAGAGGACGGGAATGAAGGAAGAAAAGGAGATGGTGCATGCATGCGGAAAAAAAGGATGAGAAGGAGGAAGAGAAAAAAGGAAAATTCCCTTTTTTATCATCATCATCATCGGTTCCCTCTCGTCATCATCCATCTATCTCGGTGCTCGCATAACAAAAAAATATTATTGCATTTTGTAGACAAACGAAAAGGAGATGAAGAAAAAAAGGGACTACAATAAAGATTCATACTTTTTTATTGTTTCAGGTTCAGCCACACATCATCATCGTTGTCGTCGTCGATGTTGGCTCACGTCAGTTCCCTTTCTGGGTTCCACCTACAGTTTTTTTTCTCTTTCGCTCTCGACTACACCTGTGTCATTTCTAGTGAAGGATAAAGGGAACATATTACCACGAATAATATATATGATGGGAAATGAATATATTTTATTTTTGTGGCTTTTGTCTTCAATCTCCTTTTCGGAAGAAAATATCTCTTAAATTTATTCCATTTTCTTTTCGTCTTCGCTCCGCTCTCTCCCTTCCCCATTTTTTTTTCATTGGACGGAAGAACATTATTACGATTGTCGCAACACTGCTGCGTGAGATGAAAATCCTTGGTGGGAGAAGAAGACAGAGAGGGAAGGCAAGCATGTGTGTTGACTCACTAGTAATATTTTTATCTGAATGAATGAATGCGAGATTTCTCATTCGCAAGTCAAAGGAAGATAATGAAATTGAAATTGTTCTAGGAATATATTATGGCAGAGTGGAGAAAACCGTTTGAGAATATGACAGTAATATCATCATATAACTTATTCTTTCCCCTTTGGAAAAAATTTCATAAAAGGAGCTCCTTAAACACAAGTTGACTCTCTATACTCATTACCATTGCTAAATCGTAAAGTATCACTGCTCATGATAACATCATACTTATCTAGCTCTAAATTGCTATTAGAAATTAACCTGGAAGGAAGGAAGCTCTGCTCCCCTACCTGGAAAATTGAATTTGGAGCAATGATAGTCAATAGCGTTTTATTAATTTTTCATACCAGATAATGTAACATTCCTCATTTGTTTGTGATGAATCTGATGATGTGTTTTTTTTTCGCAAGCTCTAATCAAAGCATGTCGTCATCCTCCACAGAAAATATGTGAGAGATGCATCATACTACAGTACCCATCGTCCTCATCATCACGTCACAGTAGCGTGGGACAAGTAGCTAGAAGTTTCACTTGTTAAATTACTGCCGCCGATGATTCTATTCAAGAATTGAAATACCTCACCGACCCCATCCTAATATGATAGCTTGTCTTGTCGATAGATTTTTTTTCACCAGTTGGTAGATAAACTGCAGAAATTACCTGTAGTAACCGTAAAATGCTCTAAAACCTCAAACTGTGCTCCCATGCTCATCCTCTCACACACAGTTGTATGCTGATGATGATGATCACGATGATAATAGATGATGACGGTGGAATGGATAGCTTTTCTTTGGGGGAAGGGAGAAAAAATTGGAATGAAAAATATAGAGTACGTAATCGGATATAATAGTCTAATGCTACCTTTAGGATAAACTACAGGTGTATAGTAAGGCACTCGCATCCTCCTCAGTGAGGAGGCATTATTTAGAGTGAACAATGATATAAAATAGGAAACGCGAGCACACACATGCATATCGCATTAAATGATACTGGGAGCAATAATGAATGCAGCAATCATAACATAATAGCATGATGATGGTGATGGGAGCCTCCTCTGTCTTTTTCTTATTTCATTCCTTTTTCTCCGCCGTCATCCTCAGTCATTTGCTATCATTATCATTTATTATTCCTATTACTACCTACTGACTTAGGAACAGGTAAGATGGGAATGGGATTTTTTTCCCCGTAAAAAACGACGCATCCCATTATACATATAGCGGATTCTCTCTTCCCTTTACCACAAAATTAAGTTGGGTAAACAATACGAGAGGAATGAGAAGGAGAGCTGCTTATTCTTCTTATTCTGGAGTGAAATGGACTATAAGACCTTTTCCCGTTTCCTTCTCTGCCACAAGTAGCGCAATTAGGAGTGGAACGGAGTGAAAGAGCTTGTGGAGCATATTTTTTCCAATTTTAATTCAATTGAAAAGCTCAAAATCAGCTGGAGAGATGGAGCGACATAAGGGAATGCCATTTCTTTCCCCTTTTAATTTCAGTTCCTTGCTACTCCTGCTGTTGGCAGTGATAGTGCGGCTTGACTATGCGAGCTACCTGAATGAATAACCTGAAGGATCGGATGGATGGAGGATGAAGAAGGTATAAATGTTGACGAGTATTTTTTTTCTTTTGGATTTTTTCTCTTTTGGTCTCTCTGGCATCCAGCAGCTATGTGATGAGGTGCAATGGTGAGCCTAATACATCCTGTGGAATCAGCAGGATGGATAAACACAATCCTTCTCTGTTCCACAAGAATCCGTCTTTCGTCTTTGGCTTGAGAAAAAGGGAAAGACAGCCGGAAATATTTTTGTGATGATGGTGATCATCCAGTATCATCCTTATGTATATATATTAAGGGAAAAGACAGATGTGACTGATTTGATCTGACTGGAATGATAAGAGTGGAATCGTCAGTTTAAAAAAGAAAAGAAAGGACGTGTAAAAATTAAATATTTCATTTTGTCGCATGACGAAGGCCCCACACATGGCAGACAAGTTTGGGATATACATAATCTCATAAAGGTATAAATGTCCTTTGAATTGCTTCTCCTATCTGGGTAGGCATCTATATGGAAGTCAGTCTGACTTGCGATAATATACTCATATCTATATACCATATCATACCTCCATGTCCCCTTGAAAAGTTTCCTCTTCATTTTCCCAGAAACGGTTATGCTACTTTTGATGGAGCCTACCCGATTCCCACATATCGCTTGCGCTATAAGCCTCTCACATAAGTACATAGCATATCGAGGGGAACGTGCACTGTTGTGACATGAAGGACACAGTTGACATGACGTGTGTGGGGATGGTCTACGGAGCTAGTGAAACATGATGAACAACGCCTGCACAATAACGGGAAGTTTAGCTAGAACTGGGGAAAGGAAAGGCCCACCTAAAAAAACCATAAACGCAGGACCGTAGGATCAGAGGAAACAAGGAAAATGCGGTGGTGTCATGTCATAATAATCTCTGTCCCGCTCTCTCACAGACAAACCACAAAAATTCCACCTCCAGCTCCAATGAAGCCAAAAGACAGTGTGACTCTGGCTGCTCTTTTTCTCTATGATATATCTCTGTTACAGTTGGGCTGAAGGAGACCATACACATTTTACACTTCTCGGTTTTCAAGGTGAACATTAAGCTTAAATTCAAAGAGACAGGAAAGGAAAATCATAAACTATAGCCCAACATTGAATAAGGTAGACCTGGAGTGCAAGTGCAATGAGAGGAAACAATATTATTGTGAAAAAAGGTAGAACCATACAGATGCACTAGCTCACAGTCCATTTCCAGTGCCCTTCTTTTTCCCTTTTGTTTTTATTTTTCATTCTGGCATATTTCAAGAAAGGACTCATACACTCGGATAAAAATTCAACTGACAACGTCAACAGAAATCCGTTTGCATGTAATTTTTATCTTGAAGATTACGCAAGATGACATTAAGAATGTGAAGGAATGCAGCGAGTCCATTTCACTTCCATTTCAACGAGAAGCAGCCAAACTGAAGAAAAAATGAATTGATACGATATGACTCACTTTCGAGACCGCAGCCTATGCATTCACCCCAATTTCACCTTTCATCTTAACAACAGCGCTGTAATATAATCATGAATCATATATTATGGTAAAGTTGTATGCTCCTCATTTCAGACTATGCTTATAATGAAATAATATGAAAATGATAAGAAAAGCATGAAAAATGGTAATTTGTTTCTAGATAGGTTTTACAACGTACCTTATAATAAAAACCGCAAATCTGTCTGAACTAATCAAAATATCTTATTGCACAGTCTAATCTGCCAAAAGGAAAAAAAAAATGTTTTTTAATGACTCGAAGGGTGTTTGCTACAAATCTTCTTGGTAAATTCTCAAAACTCCCATGAGTCATATATTATGCAAGGAGAATAAAATAATTTTTGAATAATAAATGATACACCATCAACTCAACAAACAGGTAAGCATAGCCAAAGAAAAAGGTATAAATGCCGATGTTCACTTGTTCTGGGTTGACGCATTCGTTTTTATTTTGAAAAATAAAAATGACAAAGATAAATACGAAGATTTGTGAGTTATCCCAACAGGGTCTTTCAACATAATCCCATCTTAAAATATATTCATGTGACAATGAGGACCGTGTCAAGTGTTGAAAAGCCTTTGAGGTAATACACTGTCTGCAAGCGGTGTACCTTATTTTCGCGAGAAAATTGCTTTCACATTAAGACAATGGGAAGAGGGATAACCTTTGTAAAAAATATTTTATTACATTTAACAACGACCTCATCTGGGCGAACAAGGTAGACAATGTATCTGGAAATGCCAGGCTTTTATGAAGCTGCCAAGATATGATTCTTTTGCTAGATTACGAGTGGGACACATTGTGCAATTTGTTCTTCAGGTTAAGAGAATATTACCGCATTGTCACGATTGTCGTCTCAGCCATCTTCTCAGAGAGAGGGTTACTCAAGCGGTGAGCAGAAGAAAAGGGGAAGGCGAATCCCACAGTAATGATATAATATTTTTCACCATCATCTTCCTAAATTCAATTTTGACTCAAATGGTAGCTTGTCAGTTGTCATAGGTAAAGGAACTTGGAGTAAGGTATGTTATTATATTATTAAAATTCTCAGAAAGCTCAACCGTAATAAAAGGATTTTTGTGTAGTCATCGCATCAGCATATATAGAAAAAAATAATGAAGCCCAAAATAAAACTGACAGGTTTCTCAAGCTCCATCCTATATTCTCCAGAATTAGATTGGAGTAGAAATCCGGGTTATACAATACGAATATTATTTTTTGCGAACCCAAGGGTAAAAAATCAATGGTGAAAAATGACATACCTCACACTCACCAACTCGCTAGCGCAACCGGCATTCACAAAGAGCAAGCCGACACTCGGCAGTTTGCAATTTTTCCATAAGCTGGGATCAGTACTTTAGGAGATGATTATAGAAAAGCTGGAATTCGTTGGGTGTTGAATAGGAATAGAATAAATTGATATAGTTTGACGGACAAGTGTGAAATGTCTGTAGAATTGGTATATTTTAAGTATGTTTCATAGATTGGAATCTATTTTAAAATCTCCATTTTCAACCAAACTTTTGTTCATATTTTCATTTCTGTTGACTGGTTTACAGAATTCCATATGCAGACAAACATGTTTGTTTCTTATGGTTAGAGTTGTTGGCCAAAGTGTCAATGACTTTTTGTACCTTGGCTAAAAAAGTATTTACCATGTCGGGTCATAATTTTAAAAAGTCAAATTCCTTTTAAATTGTAACATGATTGCATTATTTAGCTGTCTACAGTATAAAAAAATAATGGATGTACATAACTGTCGCCATAAAGGAGTAGATATGAGGCACCCTATCGAAATATCAATTCTGGTCGATATAATAGTCCCATTTTATTTTTAATCATGGAAGAAGCCTATGTGGCTCCATGATATGACCACCGCAATCTACATGATTGAACATGACAGGTGGACAGGGTGGACAAGAGGAAAGGGAGAAAATATATACGAATAGGAATAATGACACAATCACTATTGTCCTGCTGTTTGTTTGATATTATGTTTGCGGTGGTCTTGAACTGGGATCACTGAAACATTTTTCATTTCATCCTTTCATGTCCCCCTGTCATGTTCCATTTTGTATACATTAAACAATAAACAGGGTGAGATTAACCACGAGAAACAAAAAGGTACTGGTTTTTTTTATAAATTTAATTATTTAATATGGCAAAGAGTTCATTTCAGATGGCTGAGCTCTTATCTTATCCCATAGCGTCGCCACACCGCAGACAAGACAAGACATCATCACACCATCACCAATTGGACGTTTTGTCATTTGTGATGGGATAGAATGTCATTTATAGCGTCTTACATAATGTATGCGTCATTTCGAGCTCAGTCAAGATTTAATTCTTAGAGATAGCCTATCTCTCGTTGGTATGATGGGATGGTGTTGGAGGGCTTTTTTCTCAGCCTTCTATTCTAACTCCATTTAAGACTAATCCATGCTTGTCCCTCATCATCATAAAGTTCTAAAGCTTTGCCCATATAGGGAAATGAACCGGATGACAAGGATGGCCAAAAGGAACAATTTTTTATCTGTTCATTGCATAATCCTCTTTTTCCTTCCTTTGTTGTTTGGCTGGGATCTACCTGTCCGAATGTAACACTTTTTTTCTCACAATCAGACTTGCTGAGGGATTAAGCCTAAGCAAAATAAAATTAGGCTTGTTATTATCCCTATATCTGTTTTTTACTGGAATCCGTGTCTGTATTGAACGTATTCATAATATTCATCGCCGTTCCCAAGAACTCTTTTTTGGAGTGTAAAAGGAACTGCAATAGGCTCTCCCTTTTTCCCCGTAACAAACTCTAACCCAAGCTTACGGTCAACTTTTCCTCTTTTAATCTGGGATCAACTTTACTCCAGCACAAATTCCCACTGTATGGTTAGGCATGACTAAAGTCAACAGAATTTGTTTCACTAGTGCCCATTTAAACATAATTAAAAAGCTGAAAGGGGAATAGAAAAGAATGGGAGAAGAGGAGAAAGTGTAGACCAAGTGCAGAGAGAGAAAAGTCCACCCCGCCTGTTCACTGTTCATCAATTCCAATAATTACTTGTTGTTATATTGTGCGTTATGCCGAGCGTTGGAGGAACCGAAGCAAGCTTTACACTGAACCATCCTCATCATCAGCATCACTCTTCCCAACACGGGCGCTGACGCCGCCGTCCTCAGAGCAAATAATAGTACAGGCACAATAATACGAGGCCAGGAAGCGGAATCATAATTTATTCTTTGACTGTAAGAATCATGTGCCAACTCTTGTGAAAAGAATATAATGAGTTGGTTCGCTACTTCTCTTGTTACCCTATATAGTTCCTCTGTTTATTTAAATATTCCAGAATCCACACTCCATCATAGTTCCAGCTTTTGTGAAAGGATCATGTATAGTTTTGAAGAGAGCGAGTGGAGTCGGTATATGGGAGAAGGGATATATACGAGTATTTTGCTGTTGGGATATAGAAAAGGGAATAAAAAGGAAAATAAGCTAAAATAATAATCATCACCATCTCCACCATTAGAGTATCGTCGTCATCATGCAGAAACTACCGCAAAATGTGTATAAAACGGGAGAGGGACTTTCAGCGCTGAAGATGTTCTTGCTGGACATATTTTCTGCATGTCTATAGAAAGGAGTTAGTCATGGAGAAATTGAATGGTTGCTTTTTAGCTTTTTCCTCCTTTTGTCTCCCATTGTTTCAGTTTCACCATGAACCATCCCCATCATCATCACTATCACCATTCCCATCCCACTCTTCATCAACAAGAAGAAAGGAGGATGTATAATTTTTGGCCTTGATGTTCTTCCTTTCCCCTTACACTATAGTTTGAATCCTTTTTACGATAGAGTCTATGCGTCTACCAGCCAACCAACACTAACTCTTCAAACTCTAGTGATTACTCTAACGAGTTCCCATTTTCTCTGCTCAAAAATCCATGAAATTAACTGTGAATTGATTTTTTGGCACAAAGGACGAAAGAGGAGGATTCGAAGAATGATGTCAGTACAACGCTTCCAAAAAATGAGTGATGCTTTGGGTGAACCGGAAAAAAAAACTGCTTCCCTTGAAGACTGCTCATCTTTGGTGGATACATATCCCTCCTTATATGAAAAACTGCACATATGTGCTTCAGACGGAACATGCACATACCTACATACCTAGATACAATACCTAGTGCAAAGTATGAGCCTCAATATCCTTTTATGAACGCTATGCGTTGGGTTCCACCTTTTCGCAATGTGGGAAAAATTTATTGGCATCAGTTATAAATATTTATGTAATCCCTGAGCCCATTAATTTCAACAAATCTGTTGAAGAATGTGACATGAAACAATACATTGAAATACCCTGTAGGTGAGTAATCTGATACTTGTTCCCCTTTCATTGCCTACCTCTGCTTGTGAGTACCTGAGCATTTGAGAATGTTTCAGTGTCTGTGTAGTAGGCGTTTTTACAATTCTGCTTTATTTGTTGTCTTCTATTAAACAAGGGTAATAAAACCAGTTTTTAATTACCACTTTCAACATTCACCACCTTCCTTCCTTCTACCTGTGAAATCCTCCTTTATAGAAAGCAGAATGAATGGAGTAGGCTTCTAAACGGATATTTGAGGATAATAAAATCCGTCACATTTGCAAATCCATAATATAATAGACACTTTGATGAGCATCACAAATCATCGGAAATGTGAGAACTCCCTTTTTGACTGTTTTTGAAGTTGTTTCTGAAAAAAGCGCTGTTCTGTTAAAATTCTACGAAAAGATTGTTTAGCTGATTTGTTGTCGATAAATAATTATATTAGTTTCTAATATGTGCATTCAGATGTATTTCATGATATACGTCATAGTTTATCTTCCCCTTTATCCCAGATATGGAAGAAGGTGACACATAAGTAATAAAAAATTACATCTGGAAAGTCTGCTACAGAAGGCAACGGCAAGGCAAACAGAGATAATTCGATGAGTAAGAAAGTGTCATTTTTATTGTTTGCTACAGATATTATGATAGAAGCCCCAATACATTATGATGGAAGGAGGGGAGACCACCTAGGAGAAAAAGAATTACTTTTTTTCTCTTTGACATTGTTTTGGTTTGTGTTGTTGTCTTTTGATGATGATTATGATGACTGGGATGCTCATGATGGGACCGATATAGCCTATGTGAGTTGGGAAAAGGGATGATGAGACGCTATGACACTGTTATATTTTATTTTTGGAGCTATATTTACCGGGTTAAAAGACGAGCCTGGACTGGGTTGAGTATCATTGTCCTGTTTTGGATTGAGGATATGAGGATGATCGTCATAAGATCATGAATTTATTGCATGAGCATACTTTAGTCCAAAAAAACGGTCGTGGAATAGCAAGGTAGAGAAGGTAACCGGAGGCAAGAATGGGGGAAGATAATGAAGAATAAAAAAGAAGTCACTAGTGTCGTGTAAAGACACCATGTCTCAGAGGGGAACCTACAACCTGGAAAGAGAAACCTCATGTCTTTCCAGATAGAATGTCTCGTTGTGTCTTGACGCATCTCATGACACAGACACACACATATCATACATGTTATTGCTCTTTCTCTCGACCTTCTTCCTTCATATTTCTTCTCCATGTTGTTTCCGTTTTGGCCATCCTCATCATCAGCCATGGTCTATAGAGGTACATCTTGGAGGGAAAAAATGTCATCTTGTGTACTCAATCATATTAGATCACACACGGGGAAAATGGCAGAGAGTGATTCTGGAAAAGGGCATGAGACATTTTCCAGAGGAGGACAACTGTGACTGAATGTTACAGCTCAAAGTAATAATGCCATCAGAAAGGCCCTCACTTTTTTCACAAGCCCATCTGTTTAGTCGACTGCACAAGTGTTCCGGTTATAATGCCAATTCCGATGTGGCTCCTTCGAGATAAGGGTTTCCAGACCGAAAGGAGAAGTTTTGAAACGCAGTGTTGGACCTAGTTTTGAGTTTTTTACTGGAGATATTACATGTCTGTCTGAACAGTTTGGAAGAACGCTATTTACAGTACATTTTAAACATTAATTTTTTTGGTACTGAAATAGTTTTTCTCTTCGTAATATGCTACAAAGTGACTGTAAAATAACGAAAAGATTGACATGAAAGTACCTAAACCAACAATATTGAATATACAGAACATATTGAATATGAACGATTTGTGATTTCCACTCATGTGAAAATTCAATTTTTCTTTATATCTCGAAACATGCCTTAAGTAAAGGAAAGAGGATTGACAAGTGTTCTTTACATGAAATGATCGAATGATATGAAATTTTTCAATCCACTTCCGCATTTACATTCCTACCTTTCACACGTTTGGCTAACGTGCTGCGCCATAAATTTGAGGAATCTCGATGCAATATTTAAAAAAAATTCCGGTAATGCAAAATAGATGCATCGGCCTCAATCTCAATCTCTGATTTACTTTTCCTTTCAAACAACCCCACCAAAGAAATATTTTACTTCAGCCTGAAGTTAATGGACATTGCCCATTTATTGACCCCTATTTAACTTATCGTGTTCAATACTCAACTCCAGCATATCATCAGAAAATCAAATGCATAGAATAACTGAAAAGGTCACTAATATTTAGACATATGGATGAGATACTCTAGATAAGGTGTTTTCTACGTTCATCCAATTTAAACGCCGCTTCAAAACCAGCTATTTCCCCTTTCTTCAATTCCAAATACTAACACTAAAGTGCACTACTTCACCTCTCGTCTTCCATTAGCTGAAAGAAAGTTTGAGGAAAAATGATTTACAAAATACATATGCATTCTGCACTCATATTCCTATAAGGAAGTAAAGCGACGGCGATGAACATTCCAACATACATGCAAGTTTAGTGTGATGGAAGCTTTTAAAGAGTTTTTGATATATGATGGACATAAAATGATATCAGGAGAAAGGATCTGTAAATAAAAGGGCAAGTTATAACAATTATTTGGACACTCCCTCTCACTTTGCTGAACTCTACCTAGTTTTTTTATATTTTCTTACTCCTCTTCTTCTTCCATTGTTCCCTTTTTATTTCCTTTCTACCTTACTGCCCACCACAGTCATCGTCGTGGACAACAGTAACATTTCTATATTGCTGCCACCACACCACGGCCAAACAATAACCACGAGAATTCATGTAAAAAAGCGGCTTCCAATGTTATATAGCTTCGACTCCACCATTATATTTACTTGGCTTATAGCTGACTTTTTATTTTTTTATAGTCAACCTTCACAGTTTTAAGATGAAAAATTGAATGCAATGTGCACCGTTCCATAGTGGAAGTGATAAGTTAATGCAGGAACTCGACAATAAACACGAAATACGCTTAAGCCATAGCTCCAAGGTGTATATATCATGGTCTGGCCCAAGCCAAACAGGTGAAATATGCCTTTTAGTTGAAGGAGATTATGCTAGATTAGGGTGATATGGTGATAGCTTTCCAGAAAAAGGAGTTGGGTTTCACTGCCGTTTTCCTTTAGCGTTTTATGCTATAACAAACTGAGGACACTGTACATTGTGTATTTTTTATGCTCCTTCATTACAGTATGGAACTTCCTTAACGGTCCGTTGAGTTTAGCAGGTGGAGGATCTAATACAATAATGAAATGTACAAATAGAAAGAAGTTCTTCTCAATTGGTAGGGAAATGTCGGACCGAAGCGATCCTTAAGGAACTGTATTATACTAAAGCAAATAGATCGTTATGAATCCATCTTCCTACGTGAAAAAAATAACCATCGAATTAACTAGCCATCTCTAATTTATCGTTCTTGTTTTCTAAAAGCCAATCATGTTATTAAAGTAATTAGCCAAGCATCAAAAGATGGTTCGATTGATCATGTTGCTTGGGAAGCAGTTTGTATTGTACGTATATGTAGAATGCATCAATTTGAGTGGAAATTTGTAAAGGATATATATGGATATGGATAGTGAGCCAAGCAAAGTAAAACAAAAGAGTCAAAACGAGTCTCTTCCAACTAGAAGACCACAAGAAGAGACAAGATGGTGATGATAAAGCAGAAAAAAAACACCAAGCAGGGTTGAATAAAGGGCTGGAAACAATGCTAATATGAAGAACAATACATAAAATTGATGAGCTGAGTTGGCAGTATTAAGAAAGCTAATGACCGTTGAAAATTTTCTATTATGGGCTCATGAGGAGGTCCTCTCGCTCACATAATATCAATTGTGATGTGATGGACGATGACGGTAGAGATAACTTTTTAGCGCTCATCTTTTCCCATCCCATATTATCCCGTCTTTCATTATCACCAAAATCACCATTAAAAATCTACGGTATTGCACGCAACAGAAGAAAACGCCCATTCATTGATTATCCTGCCTTTGAAAGGGCTATTATGGGGCTGAGGAGGAGAATATTGTGGGATGATAGCTAAGTGAGGGGCAACCTGACTAATTGCTGATGCATAATTTCCCTTGAATAACTGGTAAATTGATATGACAAATAATCCATGTGTATTTTATGTCTGTGCTGGGGGGAAAAAACCTGTAACATTTCTTTACAGAATTCCACCTCCATATTCATGACTTCTCATGAGTGCTGTATCCGTGTATTGTGCTTGCATGGTAAATTACTCACAGATGTCATGTCACTTTATTTCCCATTCTCTCCCTATTCGGATGTCGGAGTGAGGACGATGAAAGCCATGAAAGAACCGACAAGGTAGTGTATCGAAAGGAACACAAGTCCATTCAGAGAAAAGAGAAAAAAAAAGAATCCCTTTTCACGGAATATGATTCACTGTGGAAGGTGCGTTCCATTCCATACCATGACACGAACCATATGCTCTTGGCGTTTTATTTATTCCTTCTCCGTCTGTATTTATTGCTACAGTAATGGACTGGAGCAAAAGCTCCAAAAAAAATGATCAAGCTCAAGGCATCGGCTTTGCCGGATTTTTATTTTTCTATTTCGTTGTTATCATCATCTTCTTAAAGGAAGAGAGAACATTTTTTTTATGCTGGAGTGCTTTTTCACGGTGCTATTATCAAATTATGGTTGATGTTGATGTGAATGCTGATGCTGCTCCTATAACTGATATGATAATGGAGGGCTGCACTGGCTGGCGTGGCTTCAGATGGAATTAAAAAAGGGAACCTTTTTTTCTAAAATAAATGAGTAAAGAGTGAATGAATGAAAGATGAAACGAATTTACCGCTGTAAAAGCCGCATAACATGATATACACCGCTCATGCTAGGTTCCTATTATATAATTTTTTATGGGAAAAGAGGTCAGGTCAGTCAATATATTTAAAAAGTTAACAATGAGCAGTCCCTTCATCATACGCAGTACACGCACTTTGCTCAAAAGCTGTGGCCCCCTTTTTAAATGTGGAAGTAACTGGTTACCAAATATGAGGATGATGGTTTGATAGGGAAATGGATTGAGGCTAGAGGAATTTCACTGGATAGAGTATGTGCTGAGGAAAAAAACTTTTTTTTTGTTTACAGACTGCCTAATAGCTTTGGTATAATGTATAGAGGACCGGTGGTGGTGATACGAGCAATCGTCACGTCATACAGTTTCACCTTCACCGTCGTCGTCGTCAGCACCACCCCGTCCATTATTGAAAACGGTTTTGTTACAAGGCAGAGAGGGAATGCCTTTTCAAAAATGGAGTTTAAAGGTGGATATTTTATATTCTTAAGAAGGAGAGGAAAATGAACAATTTATTGCCGTCAGTTTACCAATTAACATGATTTATAGCCAATATAATGAGCCTTTTTATTATAAAGGAATTTGATGCATGTTGATATAATTCCTGGTAAAATATAACGCATGTGATATGATCATGAGGCTTTGCATGTAAACCTTACTGGTTTTTTAACTATTCATTAGTTAGTTCAAAAATTTTAATATGTTTAGGCTATATATCTCAATATAACCAATCATTATTTAATTGATAATGTAATGAAAGAATTGTCCATGTTTTCTCCTAAATATGCAAACAACCCGTGCAGCGATTATACTCCTATGGACATACTTTTTTATGCCACATCATGGATGTTAGGGATAATCCAATATTTATTGTCTCATAGACGTCATGTTTACATTTTATATGGACCAAACTTACTCCTGCAAAACATCCAAATTTCTTTTCATATTCTTTGTCTACAAGTTATCCATTTAACATCGAAAATGGATAATCAGTTCAAAGCTGAGAGGGAAATTCAAATTGTACGAAGATTGCATATTTGTTTACTTTGAAATATGACATGAGAAAATGTGAGCTCGTTAATCTTTTCCTAAAATGAAAAAAGCAGTAGTGAGCCGACGCAGACTTCAACAATTAGCCAAATTGGAGTCGGATTCTATATTTAAGTCAGCAAAAAAATCGAAAACTGAAGAACAACCAAATTATCCACAAGCATCTCCTGTGTTAATTGAGGAAGAAAACTGCGAACAATTTGTGCATGAAGACGAAGTTTTGGACATTTTAAGCAGCGAAAGTGATAGTGAAGGGAAGGAATCTGGAGAGGTGAGTGATACTGCAGGAGAATTAAAACAGTGGGCGTTAACTAATTCTGTTAATCATAGTCAGTTTACGTCATTGTTAAAAATATTACGAAAACATCCTTGTTACAATCATCTTCCAGCAGACAGCAG